>JANHFT010003587.1:92988-119202 GCA_032467955.1 Pseudoxenodon macrops | reverse complement strand
TGCAAATCTGTTAAAACTGTTAAATGTGTTAAATCTGTTGCTGGTGCCATTTTGTATGCTTTTGCATGGTGTGTGAGCTGGTACAACTGCTTTTGCATGGTGTGTGAGTCAGTTGTGTTGTTTTGTGTGGCGTGTGTGTGTGTGTGTGTGTGTAAAGTGCAAAAGTTTTTTTTCCAGCTCTTTGTGGCCCTGTGAGGTTCATGTTTGTGGCAGGGGCTATGTTGTGTGCTTATGCATGGCGTGTGAGTCAGTTGTGCTGTTTTGTGTTGGATGTGTGTGTATAAAGTGTAAAAGCATGCCCACCCGGTCACCTGGCCTCAAGCCATGCCCACAAAATAAGCCACACCCACAGAACCGGTAGTTAAAAAACATTAGAACCCACCCCTGGATGTATATATAAATGCTGGAATCTATGGTTGTTGATGTTGCATGCTACAGTTATAAATGGTAAAAACGAAAGAATCAGTCTGGGGAAACTTATGCCAGATTCTGAATGAGCACAATTCAAGAGACAAAATTTCTGCTCGATAGTATGAATGGATGTGTGGGAATGAAAGGGGTGAGTACAGAAATAGTCACCAGGCCTTTCAAAGAGCCAAGGATGAATGCAAAATGGTGACTCTTGGGTTAAGTATGGCTTTAGAAAAAGGGCTGTTTGTTTCAAATGCATGAGCTAAGCATAGTCTATTAATACATACACATGCACAAAACGAACATAAATTTAAAAGCCTATGACTTGATGTGACAGTTTATGATCAAAGACTGAAACTTAGTGAGGAAGAAAGGGGCAATGAGAGATTTTGAATATAGGATTGCAAGTAAATCTTATGGGAAAATGAACATAGGAGAAAAGGAAGAAATTGGAGTAAAAGCAGAATGCCTGCAGAAAGAGAAAGTATTAATTCTGTTTGCAAAAGTATTAGAAGACACTTGAATCACCCAAAAGAATGAATGGGTAATGGGACATAATAAAAGAGGATATAAAGGTGACAAAAAAGAATATTCCCAAGCGCCACAGAAGTATGTGAAGTTATGCTAACAGGAAATTTGGAAAAGGATGCTTAATGGAATAATGAAGTGAAAGAGGCTGTGGATGAGACAAATGCATATAACAGAATAATTGCTTCCAAAACTGAGGATAAGAGAAATATATTGAATAATTTAGACAAAAAGATCCTTGCAAGATTGTAAAAAAAGAAAAAAGGACATTTAAGTTTCAAAGAGGCAAAAGAAAAGTAAAGCGATTGTGAAAGAAATAACAAATTATTCAGGAAGTGAGTATAGAGGGCTAAACCTCCAGCAGAGTGAACGCAATTAAGAATGAACTTGATGAAGTGATTGGGAATTGAACTGAAATGCAGGAATGCCGGAAGGAGCATTTTAGATATTTGTAAGGGAATAATAATAATAATATGTTGAAGAGTGGAACTGAAATGAATGCAGTGAATTTTATACTCCAAAAAGGGAAATGATGAAAAGAAAATCATGGGTGATGTGAGAATAGTATGATGAGGACAGAGGTGTACTTAGAGTAAAACTGGAGAAATGAGCAAAATTTGAGGAGTCTGGCTCTTTGCCAAGCATAGGGTGTGCAAATCATGATTTCACTTTATTGTAGGTCACTGCGAAATGTATGAATGTGAGAAAAAAACCATTATTATATTACTGTTGATTTAGAGGTTGCAGTAGGACAAAGTGAATAGGCTTCAATAATAGTATATTTTGCATGAATACGTAGGTGAAGGTTGGTTGCTGAACATAATGAGGGAAGTTAAGCATGCATGAGAATAAATGAAACCTTGAGGACATGGTTCAACATTGAGCGGTGGAATGAGATGCTTAAAATTGTATGGCCTAAAAGAAGAATCAGTTGGATCAAGAGTGAATGGGTATTGAATAAAAATGACCTGAATACTAAAGTGAGCATCCAGCATGAAAAAAGAACATTGAGGTGGTCTGGTCATAAAGAAATACCACATCTGAACATTATTATTGTCAGGGTTCCAAGTAACACTTCCAACAAAAAAAAACCCTGAGACTTGAGTTTCCTCAAAGTTCCATTTTATTAGAGATGTCATATTGGCACATCTGGGAAAACCCAAATCTGAAAGCTTCAGGGTTTTCCCCACCCAAAGGAAAGTTCAAGACCCTGCCAAGCACCCACATGTCCATCACAAGGTCCAATCAAAGCACCGTCCCAACAGGAGATGCCTCCCAGTTCCAACCAACCAGGTGCAGGGCAAGTTGTCCTTGACTCTCTGAGAAAGGAATGTTATTATGACTATATATCACCCTGGCTCCATGCAATCCCTCCTCCCAGTTTCCCATAGTAGGAAATGTGGCAGACCTGAAGATCCAATGAAAAAGATGGCTTCCAGGCCTTTCTGAACCTGTCTGATTTCAGTGTTATGAATCAACTATATTAGTAGCAGTAGCACTATAAACAACATTTGTCTATGATACATCTAAACAATAAGATATGTATAGCTATATTAAAATATCTACACTTGCAAAATCTATGAACATATCTAAATAGCATAATCAGCTTAAATCAATAACAGTTTCCAAATAATTTAGTTTGATTTAATTTAATTTGAATATACTGTATACACAGATGCACACACACATACACACACACAGAGTATATATTCAAATTATTTGGAAATATGTCTCTGTGTGTAAACCACCCAGAATCAAATGGGGGAGATGTAAATGTAGTTAAATATATCATGAAGTTCAATTGCCCAGCACTGATTATCTACAGGCAACACTCAACAATCTCAGGTCCTTCAAAACAATCGAGTCTTTATCACTTCATTCCATCATAATAGAGGCAAGTCTGAAGGAAGAGTGAATCAATCAAGGGGAAAGAATGACAGAAACATTTGTGGTTGACTGGAGCTGATGAGATCCCCAAAAAAGAGAAATGGGGAAATTTCAAGAACAAAACGCAATATATGAAGTTGTGATAGGACCTGGTGGAAGCAAAAGTGTCCACTACTGTTAAAAGGCATGGAGTGGTGTTGGTATAAATGTAACTTTTGGCTCTGTTTTTTTCTCTCTTTCCCTTATCTCATGCCTCTAATTTCATTGCTTTAGTAATTCTTTTTCCTCTTCGCCTTTTTATTACTTTATAATATGAAATACAAAATACAAAAGCAAATAATAGGAAAAGTAAGGGAGGAATTAGGGAAGAGAAAAGTGTAGAGAAGGAGGAAAAAAGAAAGAAAAGGCACTGATTTCCAACTCCCTTTGATGCAGTAGAATAAGAAACAACATTGGACCTCAACTTTTTACTTTTACATAATAGTATAAACTAGTCATTTCTATAACAACAGATCTATCTAATCAGTAAAACCCAAAATAAAAGTTTCATTTTTCTCTACCTCAAGAACAAAGTCCAGAAGTGGTTTCCAAGTAGAAACAAAAGTACTTGTGTTTTTTTTCCTTTTATCAAAGACTCAATTTAGACATCTCTGCTAATTTCATCAGATTTTGCAACCATTCATCGATTGTGGGGATTAAAGTGTCCTTCCATTTTTGTGCATAAAGTAATCTTGCTACTGTCAACATATATAACATCAACATTCCAACTTTCCCCCCAAATCTTTTTCCATTAAACCCATTAGTAAAGTTTCTGGTTTTAGCTTTATATTCACTTTGAGAATCTTCTATATTAGGATATGAATCCTACTCCAATATTTCTTTGCTTTATCACATGTCCACCATAAATGATAAAAAGTCCCTTCTTTACATTTGCTTTTCCAATGTTCATTTGAAATGCCTTTATACATTCTTGATAGTTTATTTGATGTAAAATACCAGTGATACATCATCTTATATTTTTTTCTTTTAAATTAGAATTTAATACAAATTTTAAACCTTTATTCCACATATTCTCCCATTATATCCAAAGTTCCTTGTCCACTGAATCATACCATGCTTTACATATTCACTTTCCAGATTCAAACTCAATAACATTTTGTAGCAATACTATGTCCAATAGGATTTCCAATTCATTTTTAACAGAGTAAAACCCATAGTAATTCTTTTAACATATTCTTTTTCTAAGCACTGCATAACAATCTTACTTCCTCTTTTACTCTTTCAGGTGTCCAGGGAGATACAAAGTTCTAATTCTTGCTCTTGTGGTGGACTCAACCATTGTTAATTGATGCTGTTGTAGTGTGTCTTTGATCGTGTTCCATAATCTTGAAATTTTTCTCACAAAGCACCTCTTTTCTCAAGAACAGAGGTGGGTTTCTGCCCGTTTGGACTGGTTTACTAGAACCGGTAGCAGGAATTTCCCCCCGTTCGCCGAACTGGCAGCGATGGCCGGCTGGACATGCCCCTGAACAGGTCCTCCGGCTGAAAATCAGTCATCCGGCCTCAAATTGACTGAAAAAAACCCTCTGTGCATGCGCAAGGCCTTCTGCCCATGCTTAGTGGGTTTTCACCCGGAAGTGATGAGGGCGCGTGCATGCGCAACTCTGGCACAACTCTGAACCGGTGAAGAAGGTAAGTAGAACCCACCGCTGCTCAATTACAAAATGCAACACAAATCAAATCAAATCAGAAAGAGACTTTCTGAAGCTGGCCTGTATCTCCCCATACATGGAAGCTGTCTGAGAGGATAAACTCAAGATTGAATTGCATTAAACACACATGAGATCTATCTAGTTGAACTGACAGAGGTGCAGTGTTTAATGACAGAAAATTAGACCTATTAATATACTAATGAACAAGCGCACTTGCTTTCTCTGCCTTTGACATCTCATATTGTTATCCCACCAGTTAATTGCCACTTCTTCTTTCTGGGTGGCTGTTAATGTGCTTTTCCCACCTCACCCAATGAGGAGATTCTCCCATCATTGGCTATTAATGGCTAATAATATATTCTAACTATTAATGAGCCACTAAGGCAGAACAGCTCAGTAATAATCCTTCCTTCTCTGGACATATTTTTTTATACCTGGATTTGTACACTTTTTAATGTGTTGCCTCCATAACTGCAATTGATTTATTAAGAAATGATACAGATTTATTTATTATATTGATTTATATAGCCATCTATTTCACAATTTCAACTCTCGGTAGCAAACATAGGAGAAATATAAGAATATAGAACTTTCTTTGTTGGAGTTGAGCATCTGTTTTTAAAATGGTTGTGCATTTGAATAACAGAATAGCAGAAGGGATCTTGGAGGTCTTCTAGTTAAACCCCCTGCTCAAGCATGAAACCCTATGCCCTTTCAGACAAATGGTTGTCCAATCTTTTCTTGAAAACCTCCAGTGCTGAAGCACCCACAACTTCTGGAGGTAAGATGTTCCACTGATTAATTGTTCTAACTGTCAGGAAATTTCTTCTTATTTCTGTCTGGCAATATTCATTTATTTATATAAATCCTGCAGAAGAAAAGCTTATACTTATGGCAGGCAGAGTTATGTTGGCTATTAGTTTCCTTCAGTGTGGCCACATCTCTCTAATAAGCATAACATAGATTTGTTTTCAGTTATTTGGTTAGTTTCTCCCCTTTTCATTCTATCCCTTATCCAGGAATCTGATAGTAGAGTTCATGATGTTGTTGGAAGAAATATCCATCTGGGTTCAGGTCCAAGTGAGGACACTGGAAATGTGGTGACTGCTTGGAAAGATGGTTTAATGGTGGGCAGGAGCATATGGCTTGAGTTCCTGAACAGAAAAGGTGACCAGATGCTTCAAGATGTTGAAGAAGAAAAAGAAAAGAAGAGAGACAAACTGATATAGATATGCATGTATTTATCCATATTTCTATCCTATATTTTCTCTAGACAATTTTGACAGGAAACATGGGGATCTACATTTGTCTTCCTAGCATCAATTCAATGGCCCAAAGGCATGTCAAATGGTCTAGTGGTCTCCCAATCCAATCCAACTCCTTAACCTCTCCACCAGTGATTGTATATGAATATCTAGTCTAATATTGTCTACTTATTTCCTCAGCAGCAGTATTAGGACTCAGTTGAATAGTTTTGTCATAATTTGTACATATTTTTAAGGTAGATGTGCCAAACATCCAATCACATATGAGATAGTTCTGAATGAAATCTCTCGATGCTAATCTATATCCTCTTTACCCACATTTTTCCTATTACAGTCACAATATAAGAAACGTATTGAGCATAAATGCTGCTTTTCCTGGAGAATTTTAGACTCTTGAAAGTGAACAGAAGTAATGCACAGGAATAACGTGGAGAAGTAAGCAAAACTGATGAAACTTACACCTCATCTTTGTGGCTGAGATAGTTTAGGCTAAGATTTTATTAATTAAATGGGGGAAATTTATGATGGCAATTGATGGTAGAAGACCTCTGAATAACAAGCATTTAAACCTCAAAGGTAACCAAGGAAAAGGGTTGTTGGGGGCAGGAAGAAAAAGCAGGCAAAAATGAAGAGTGTAAATTGGGAAAATGGTAATTGAGGAAGCGGCTCTTTTGATGGTGAAAAGCAAAGGAGGGAGGAGTGAATGCTGAAGTCCTGTGATAGCAAAATCTTTCCAATGAAACTGCAAATGAGAATATGTACAGGAGACTCCCCTTCTCAGTGACGACAAGGCAAGAGGATATTATGCAAACAATATTTAATGTAAAAATAACTATAGATATCCTTGAGTCCAGTACATCAACTGTTTCAAAAGGAATAAACCATCAACAGTGGTGGGCTGCTGCATGGTCGTAAGGGTTCGGGTGAACCTTTAGCTCTGATCACTGGTTTGGCCTGCCCACCCGCTCCTGTTCTATGCTATCCATTTATAACTTACTTTCTGGCTCCTTGGCTAGCCCAGCTGTGTTCCACGCTGCCCCTGTTCTCACCAGAGCTGCTGGAGCTGATTAGGAGCCTGTTTGAAGCTCTGTTGCGATCGAAGTGAGTGCATGTTTGTGCACACTCACAACCAGCAAATCCTTTATTAAAGAAAGTGCAGCCCACCTCTGACATCACTTATATAGTCTATTAAAGACATTCTCTCATATGTTATTTATCAGTATCTAAGCTTTTTAATTATTAAAAATTAAGTATTAGTTTCATGTGTCTAACACTGGCAACTTTAAGACTTGTGGATTTCAATTCCCATAATTCATCATGCTGGCTGGGGAATTCTAGGAGTTGAAGTCCACAAGTCTTAAAGTTGCCAAGATTGGGTACCCCTGTTCTAGAATAAATCAAAGAACTGTCCTCCTTCATAATTTAGTGTTCAAACACTGAATGAAAATGTGAGCAGTTTGCCAGTCTTCAGGAAATGACTACAGAAAACTGTAGCGAGTTATGATGATGTCACACACATCATCACATCAGGCAAATGATGAGTTATACAATTTCCATAATGACAACATGACACATGCAATGTCATTTTTCAAGGTGACTACTTCTGCATATATAAGGACTTTGGTTATAAGTCAACATTTGATCCTGCAAAGATCATGACAATATCAGGCTTACCAATATTAGTGTTCTGGCTAGCAGGAACACCTTCACTATATTTATGCATTCAGTGTATACTTCAGCACTTCATCAGAAAAAGGCTTATGATAATAGAGATATACAGAAGCCTATTTTACACTGAACAGTTCAGCCCCTGGAATACCCAAAATTTCAACCAATTTCTTAACTGTGACATTTGTTATCCTGCATATGAATGAAATTCATAAATACTCCTGCTACAAGATAGTTCTTCTTTAAAAAATAATTTTCTCTTTATCAGAAATTCTTTATGGATTTTCATATTCTGAATTACTGCAATGCATTTTCCAACTTTATTCATTTGATCTTTATCTGATCTTTCCTCCAGGAACACAAGAAGCTGTCATACAGAGCACCCTTTCCACCCTTTCCCCCACTAACTACTACTGTATATGAGGTACTTAGAATGAGAGATGGTGACTGGTTCAAAATCACTCAATCAGCTTTCACTCTTAGAGTAGACTTAGATCTGGCGCTCCCAATCTCATCCCAACACATTATTCTACATAGAATCCATTCAAAATTGAACTGGCCAAAGTCCAAGCCAATTTGTAGAACAATAAAAATAAAGGAGAATTATTTGTCCTGTCCTTATTTCCATCCTTATTTTTAATCTGTACTGGATTAACTTGTAATGGATCCAGATTAAATTGTAATGGATCCAGACCCAGGAACATGGTGGATGGGTTGGTGTGAGATAGGACTCAAATAACTTCATGTTGGAACCTGTTGAAGATTCAACTGCATAGGTGTTCATAATATAGATAATCTGTAATCTAATGCTGCATCTCAACAGGTGGCAACAGCTAGCTTTCTTGAGCTAAGTGGGGTCAGGTTTAGTTGTGTATTAGACACTACCATGAAATGTCAGGGCTTTAGACTAGACTGGAAAATTAAAAACATAAAGGATTTTGCAAACCACCTCAGGATCCACAAGACAACCAATCAGACAATGAGAAAGGGAATGATGAGAAGGAAGAGAAACTCAGGTGTAAAACAGGAGACTTAGGAAACAAATGCAAAGTCAGCCATAATGAGCTTAGATGCCTATAGACTAATGCTCAGGGTCTGGATAACAAACAGGGAGAACTTGAAGACCTTGTACTTGAAGGCGGGTACAGTATTGTTGCTAGTACTAAAACTTGGTGAGATGAAACCCATGACTGGAACATACTGCAAGAAGGATACAAATTGTTCAAAAGAAACAAAACCAACTTAAAAAGGGGGGAGGGATGAATCGAAAGCCTTCTTGAAAGTATTTGGGTGAATATCAGAGGAAAAATAAATGACATTACCATCAGTGTTTACTACAGGCCACCCAACCAAGCAGAGGAAATAGAAGAACTAATCAGTTAGCCAAGGTGTGCAGGAAACACACCACTGTAGTAAATGGGGAAATTAACTATCCTGACATCATTTGAGAAACAAACTCTGCAGCAAGTGGGAAATTGACCAGATTTCTGATGTGTCTAGCTGACAACTTTGTCGTCTAAAAGGTAGAGATTTTTAAGTTGGTTCTGTTAGTTGTATTTCTTTTGAACAATTTATATCCTTCTAGCTATATTGGACTTAATCCTAACTAATGGAGATGAAATGATTGAGGAAATGGGAATTGTAGGAACTTTGGGAAGAGTTACTATGTCATACTTGAATATGCAATAATGCAGGCACAGGCAATAGAGCTAAGTCAGACCAGTGTTTTGAATTTAAGAGAGCTGACTTCAACAAAATAAGAGACAGATTAGGGTCTGGATGGAAATCCTAGAAGGAAAAACAGTTCATGGGAAACTCTGAAAAACTGAATACTAAAGGCCAAAACAAAAACAATACCACACATAAATAAAAACAAAAGACACCAGGCAAGACCACCAACAACTTATATAGTTTCTTTTAATATGCAAAGAACAAGAAAAAAAGCAAGAAAATAATTGATCCACTAATGGGAGAAGATGGCAAGAAGGTGACAGGCAGGAAGGAGAAAGCAGAGCTGTTTAATTCTTTCTTTGCATCTGTCTTTATGCAAAAGTTAAAAAAAACAGCCAACCCATCAGAATCAGCTCAATGGGAGACATAACAGAAACAGATGAAAATAGGTAAGATTTTTTTTAATCTATCCACTTTAGATGAGTTCAAATTGCCAGAACTAGATGGTTCGCAGTCCAGGGTACTAAAAGAGCTGGCAGATGTGATCTTGGAACCACTAAACAAAATCTTACAGAGTTCTTGGAGCAGGGGGGGATAACTGCCAGAAGACTGGAAAACAGACGATGTAATTCCAATCTTCAAAAAGGGGGGAAAGTGGATCCAGGAAACTACAAATTAATCAGCTTGGCATCAATACCTGGAAAAATCCTAGAAAAGTTACTCAAACAGCATACTTGTGAGCATTTGAAAATGAACAAAGCAATCACTAGAAGCCAGAATGGGTTTGTTAAAAACAGTCCCTGCCAAACAAGCCTTATTGCCTTCTTTGATAAAGTGACTAAATTAGTGGGTCTGAGAAATGCTGTGGATATAGTTTATTTGGACTTTAGTAAGACATTTGACAAAGTAAACCACAGCCTACTTCTAGAACAATGTACTATCCTCAAATGGATTTGCAGTTGACTGACCAACCATACTCTATATGTAGTCTTCTACATCTACATAGAGGGAAGCATGCAGTGAGGCACCTCAAGTTTCAGTCTTGGGCCCAGTGCTCTTCAACAACTTCATAAATTATCTAGATGAGGAATAGAAGGCTAAACTCATCAAATCTGCAGATGACAACAAAGAGAAATTTATTGTCATCTACACATTTGAGAGAAATTGCCAACACCTTGAAATATAGACTCATTATTCAGAAGGATCTCAACAACGTGAGCATTGGGCACTATTCAGCAAGATGAAGTTTAATAGTGAGAAAAGCAAGGTCCTGCACTTAAATCAAATGGATAGCTATAGAATAGGTGCTATCTGGCTCAACAGTAGTAACTGTGGGAGAGATCTTGATGTCCTAGTGAACTGTCACTTGAGTATGGGCCAGCAATGTACTACACCTGCCAAAAAAAGCTAATCAATAGGGATAGCATCAAGATCATGAGAAGTGACAGTACTACTCTATACAGCACTAGTGAGGCCGCACATGGAACTCTGTGTCCAGTTCTGGTTGGCATCATACAAAAAAGAGATGGAAATCCTAGAAAGAGTGCAGAGAAGAGCAACAAAGAAGCATTTAGAGGCTAACCCTTATGATTAGCCTCTATGGTCAAGGGAACTAGATATGTCTAGCCTAACCAAAAGAAGGATTAGCGGTGACATGATAGCTATCTTCAGGTACTTGATGGACAGCCACAGAGAGGAGGAGGTCAACTTATTGTCTAAAGCACCCGAGGAGAGGACAAGAAGCTTGTTAATGAGTGGTCCAATCTGGAACTAAGAAGAAATTTCCTGACAATAAAAACAATTAACCAATGTAACAGAATTGTGAGTGCTCTATCACTGGAGGTCTTCAAGAAAAGATTGGACAGCCATTTATCTGGGATGCAATAAAGTCTGCTGCCTTGGGCAGGGAGTTGGACTAGAAGATCTCCAAGGTCCCTTCCAGCTCTATGATTCTATGATTCCAATTTTCCTCCCTTGTTTTCTGCTCTTATACCTGTGACTTCTTTCTTTCTAAGCCCATGCATGCCACACCTACTGACTTGTTTTTTACTCCAGCCCTAGAAGACCATGCAAAGATTTTGGGAGTTTGTTTTCCTAAGGAGAAAGATACTAAGAATGGTGGTTTTCCTATCCTTGAAAGCCATGGCAATTCAGCTTCTCTGTCACATCTTTTAGACATCTTGGACATTTTCATCTGCTCTTATTGTAACAGTTAATGTTGTTACCTCATTGCCTTACGATTCTTGTAATAAACTATCCTCAATAATCTAGCTTGATGAAAGGATAGTATTTTTTTAAATAGATGAATAAGTGGGACTGTAGACAAAATAAAATAATTGTTTGCCTGCAGAAGTGAAATAATTAAAATGGCTATTGTTCCAAATGGACTATAAAGCAGCAAACAGATAATTCAGAGTCACAGAACTCTGTTAAATAATTGAATTGGGGTATCTTTGTGAAATAAGAATGTAAACACACATATAAAGTCACAGATTTAGCAATTCCCTTTCAATTTGTTAGAAGTGGCATAGAGATCCAGTGGATTACTGATAATTCAGTGTTATCTTTCCTGCATGAGATAATCAATTTGGTAGACAGTGCAGGCAAACACAGTATGTCAAGCAATTTTTTGGTTCACTCAGCTGTAACTGTTAAGATTTAAGTATTAATGGTGTTGGACCAAATGTTGATTCAATTTGGATAATTTGAGAGACTGGAAGGAGGGAAATATTTATTTTCAGGAAGAGCCAGCAATGTAAAAGTGAACAGATTGAGCAGTCTTATGCTCTGCCTGTTTGTTTTTCAGTTTTCAGTATAAACATCTTATCCATTGAGAGGATCAATTTTATGTTTATAGAATTGTAGGAAAAGTGCACAATGAAGTGACATTTGGAGAACAATGCAATGGAAGTATGCAATTAGCCATGGAAATGTATTGGGTGATCTTGGGATAAGCACTTTCAATCATAATCTACTTCATAGGAAGATTCCATGTAAGCCACCTTGAGTTTTTGGAGAAAAGGCAGGATAAAAATGGGAAGAAAGACAGGTTATATATAAGAGCCAGTTTAGTCTAATGGTGAAGGCACCAGGCTAGAAAGACTGTGAGTTCTACTCCTTCCTTAGTCATTAAATACATTTATTCTCTTGCTGAGAATAAAATAGGAGGAGGGAGAAATATTAGGTATATTTGCCACCTTGAGTTATTGTGGTATATATGAAAGTAATAAAGGTAGGTAGAAATAAAAATTATGCATGTTGGTATTTTTATCAATGTTAAATTAGAAGCTTGAAACTAAGATGGAATTGGAATATTTAGTATTAAAATGAAAACTATTCAAATTAGGTGGGTTTTTTTTTAGTACAACACAACTTACACAAGCGTTCAAGACAGAGGTGGGTTTCAGCAGGTTCTGACCAGTTCTGGAGAAATTTTGAGTAGTTCAGAGAACCAGTAAATGGGTCCTGCCCCCATCTATTCTCTGCCTTCCAAGTCCCAGCTGATCAGGAGGAAATGGGGATTTTGCAGTAACCTTCCCCTGGAGTGGGGAGGGAATGGAGATTTTACAGTGGACCCCTGATTTAAACAACAGTTTTAAAAAAATATTTTTAATTTGGACTTTTCTGTATAAATGCTTTTTTTTTTTATTTCTCCCTTGCTTTTTGCTACATGTATTTATATCATTAACTTATTTTACATTTGGTAAACCATTTTGAGATACTTTTACATAGAAAACAATATACATTTTTAATCTTAATAATGGGAATAATTTCACTATGAGAAATGGATTGCAAAATAAGTCAGTTAAACGTAACCGAAGTTACAGAAAATGGGATGGCTTTCCCTCCCAACTGATCCCTTCTTTCCAAGGATTTTCTGAGGGGCTACCACAATTCAGGATAAATCTTCTTATATTCTATCTTTTTCAATTGGATTTTTTTTTTACTTTGGCTTGAGGAAGAATTAAAAACCACTTGGGACCTCCCAACTGGAATTGGGTGGCAGATAGAGAAAGGAAATGAGGGAGCAAGAGATTTTCCCTCCAGAAATACTGACTACAAAAGCAGCAGGACAAGATAACCTTTTGAAAATTCTAGCAATGTAAGAGATAGCAGTGCAACCATGCATGAATGTTTTAGGGAGAAATATTACATAGTACATATTATATTACATATAATATCTGACACATTAAAACATTAAAAATTGATTTTGTTTGGGAAAGGAAAATAACGTAATTCCCATATAAATGTTGTTTCAAAGTTTCCAGTCCTGGCATTTCTGGGAAGAAATGGTGATGACTGTGATAGAATGAAGAACAGGCGAGTAGATTGTAATTCAGAGGTGGGTCCCTACCTGTTCTATCCGGTTCTATAGCATAGGTAGTAACTCCGCGATGACATCACAGAGCCGGGTCCTTCAGTGTCTCTGTGGGTGTCGCCATTTTGGATTTTGCTTCTGCGCATGCGCAAAAGCTATTTTTTGCTTGCCCCATGCGTGCGCGCTTAAGGCACAACTCTGAGAAAACCAGCAGTAAGAAGATTCAGAACCCACCTCTATTGTAATTCCTCTCCAGACAAGAATACTTGAGATCTCCCGCAAGTCTCCATACAGTTGCTCTTTGTGAGAAAATTGCAAACAGAGTCTGGGAGACAAGGGAATAAACTATCTTGCTGAAACTGCAGTCGGCAGCTTCAAAAAGAACACTGGGTTCAAATACTTCCTTTTTTAAATCCCTTTTAGATATTCCTTGTAACTGCTTTTCAAAAATTAGGAAGCCTTGGATTGACAAGTGTTACAGCACTAGGTGAGTTTCCTTCAGTCCTTAGTGAAAAGGTTTTAACTGCAAATTTAAGGACTTACCGTATTTTTCGGAGTATAAGATGCACCTGAGTTTTTGGGGAGGAAAATAGGGGAGGGGGAAATCTGCCTACCAGGTATTCATCTGGCTAGCGTCCTTAGTCTGGTCAGCTTCAGCACATTCTTTTATCCCCTGATTAGGACTGGGGGGAAAAAGCTTCTAAAGCACAGCTGATAGAGAAAAGCAATGAACAAAGCATGCAAAGCCCGGAAGATCATTAGCACCTGAAAAAAATAGATTCTTTGGAGGGAGTAACAATGAAAAAAGGCTGCAAAGATCACTTCACTCTTCACTCACCTAGTTAGGTCTGGAAAAAAGCTTTGAAAAAGCTGCATTCTGAGTATAAGACACACCTAAATTATCAGCCACAATTAGGGGGAGAAAAAGTGCGTCTTATACTCCGAAAAATACGGTATATATTTTTACAATAAAGTTCTCTATATGTTTGTTCTTGCTGAAAACCACATACATAGTATAACTATCTAGCCTATGCCATACATCCCAGCAACAGAACAGCATTTCAAGTAGGTTTATTGAATGTGGCTTTATATACACAGTATATATTATATTTAAATGTTTCGTTGTCAATGCCATATTGAATGTGGCTTTATATATACAGTATATATTATATTTAAATGTTTCATTGTCAGTGCCATAAAACTCATTGTTGGTTTCTTATCTTGCTTTCAGATGGTGTCCTTGTTATAGGTGTTCACTCAGCAAAATTTCCAAATGAAAAAGTTTTGGATAACATAAAAAGTGCTGTTCTTAGATATAACATCACTCATCCTGTGGTAAATGATGTTAATGCAACCCTCTGGCATGAGCTAGAAGTATCCTGCTGGCCAACCTTGGTAATTGTTGGACCTCGTGGCAATATTTTGTTCAGTCTGATTGGCGAAGGGCACAAGGACAAACTATTTCTATTTACATCTATAGCCTTAAAATACTACAAGGAACAAAGGCAAATTAATAGTAATAGAATTAGAACACAGCTATATAGAGACTCTTTGTCATCTTCACCTTTGCTGTTCCCTGGGAAAATTGCAATAAATAGTTCTGAAAACACCTTGGTAATAGCTGATACTGGACATCATAGGATTTTGGTTGTGGAAAAAAATGGTCATATTCTGCACATCATTGGAGGTAAGGGTAATCTAAATATATTTAAAGATCTTATACTTTATTGTTTTGTTTTGTTGATTAATAATTGAAATAAAATAATTATTTTAAAATCATGCATTTTACCTTGATAACTCTCATGCCAAATTCTGCCTGTCTTCTACAATTCTTTAATATTGCATAGAAAACTATTAAAATTCGTTTCCAGGCTTACAAAATGCTTCTTTGAGTGTATATGGAGCTGCAAATAAATAATTATCTAATTTTGAGTTCTAATAACCATACAAAATTTAATAAGTCATGAAAATGCTACCACATTTTTTCAGACTTGAAAGTGATATACTACAAATAACATGAGCAGTAGATTCTATGAAATTCAATTACTGGTTGCTTATTGTTTTCCTGGCATTGTATTCCATTTTGCACGCAATTCTTTGTGTCTGAAAGCTGAATCTTTAAAGGAAATTATTGTAGATGCAATTAATGTGTGTGTTTGTTAATGTTTAAAAATTAATAAATTATATTGCAATGCATTCTATAAGTTTAAAAATTCTGCTTTTGAAAAAAAAAATCTACACTTTTCTATAGAAAACTATTAAACATATTGACTAATATTGATTTGATTTGATTAGACCCACAGCTGTATTGCTATTCCAATTCATGTAAATTCATTGTTGACCTCTAGCAAAAGTTATACTCTTGTTTTATGTTATTTTTGTTCAAGGACCAGACAGAGGAAGAAATGATGGAAATTTTTCAGAAGCATCATTCAATTCTCCACAAGGAGTTGCCATAAAGAACAGTATTATTTATGTAGCAGATACAGAAAACCATCTAATTAGAAAGGTAAATTGATTGATTATGTTCTATCTTGTTGGTACCAATTTAGCAATAACATAGACAATCTGTTCCGAATCTGGTCCTTACCTTGGATTTTTTTTATGGATAGAAAACAATGCTGACACAATTATTCAAGGGCTATGCAATATGACCAGCAGTAGTATTCTTAAATATATTTTTATTCCAAGTAGATAGAAAAAAGTATTATTTTTCATTTTGTATAAACTTTTAAAGCAATTTACCAAGTGTAGGTAATTCTCATTTAGCAACTGCAATTCAGATCAATCACTTTGTAATTACGTGAAGTGGTCGCTAAATGAAAAATCACATGACTGCAACTGTGCTTATTATTTTACTTCAACTTTGCCTTGCTTCACGGCATCGGAGGAATATGGCTCCAAACAACGGGTCGAGTCCCATCAGTGAAGAATGTTTACACAAAAAGAAGCTGAGTAAAACGGAAAATCTAATAGTCTTTTTTTAACCACTCTCCCACCCTTTGGAATACACTCCCAATGCTAGGATAATTAGCAAGAAGGAAATTAATGTTTGCATTTACATTCAGTGGAGAGGAAAAAATTACTAGTGAGTAAGCACCCGCTTCACACTTGCAGCTATGAGCCACTTAGGAGCCAAAAAGCCTTCATTGTGAAATTGATTGTCAGTGGCAGGCAGCAGGAGTGTTCTAATCAACTAATTAAGGTCACAGATCTGAGTTTGTTAACTTGCAGTTAGCACCTTTCAGGAAAGAGCTGCACTGCAGAGAAAAGCAACTCGGGAAGAAGGAAAATGTTCAGGCAATCTCTTCACTCTGCAAAGAGGTGGGAAGGGGAGAGAAAACAGGTCAGGCATAGGACAACACATGAGCTGATTTTAATAACAAACGTGACAGAGAGATGCTGCAAAGTCTCGTTCATATATTTTTATTCATAAATGAAGACTGGTCTTTTTTATCATAGTCATCATAACTGCGAACAATCACTGTGAGGCAGTTGCTAAACAAGGGCAGGGATCTTTAGAAACCAGTTGTTGTCTGCATAGAACAATGTGCGCATATATGCATTGTATCTCATTCATATTCTTTCCATTGAAAACCATTTTGTAACTTTTTAATATGTTTCATATCAAGCCTTATTTTCATTGGCATCACAAAATCTCGGTATCTTGGTGCTGATAATAATCTCCAACCAACTTAGATTCTGCGTATGTGAAATCATCTCTACTTGTCATGTAGTGTTAGCAAGAAGTTCCAAACTTTCCATGTTAGTATTTGGTATTGAGTTGTAATATCTGAAATGGTTACCATGGCTACTCACCACTGTTTAAAAAGCCAGGTTTGCATTTATACTGCTCTATATTTTTTTACATAAACTTTCTTGTCATTAATTTATATTGTGCAGTAATCCTATAGATACTGAATTAGGGTAACTTTTAATTGAATTAATGAACTTTATTATCTCATTTCATAGAAACCATTTCCTTTATAAATTTTAATGTAATCTAGTGGTTCTCAAACATTTTGGTCTCAGGACCTCTTTACATTCTTAAAAATGATTGAGGACATCAAATAACTTTAGTTTATATTTATGAATTAGCATATTAGAAATGAAAACTTATAAAATTTAAAGTATTTGTATGTTTGACTTGTGGACTCTCTGAAAAGTTCTCAGTGACCACCAGGATCTCCAGGCCACATTTTGACAACCAATGTTTTAATTGAAGAAAACTATTGTTACCCCTAGCAGACAAGATATAAATTCTTCACTAAAGATATAAACTATTTCAAAATTAAAGATATGTGTTACTCCGGTACTAACTATAAAGCAGTGCACAAACAAGCTCTCCCTGCTTGCACAAGTACAGTATATTCAAAATAAATATTATAGTATTAAAGGTATTTTGTTAAAAATGGTTAACAGTATAAAAAGATGTACCATTTTAAAGGTTTACTGGAAAAATAAATTAATATGAATTTTTTGTGCTCTTTGAGTTTGTTTGTTTGTAATTAGTAACAAGCTCAGAAAATGCCAGTAATTCCACAGATCAACCCTGGGTTACACATATTCTCTTTTATTAAAATAAATCAACAATTTATTCTAGATTGACCTGCGATTGGAGTTAGTGAGCACTGTTGCAGGAGTTGGAATACAAGGCACTGATAAGGAAGGAGGAGCCAAAGGAGATGAGCAGCCTATTAGTTCACCATGGGATATAACTTTGGGAAGCTTAGGTATTTTTATGATGTTTATATTTTATATTTATAATGCTTTTTTCAATGATTGTTGTCTACTTAATACCATTGCCAGTTATCTAATGTTTTTCTTCTACTGATCCCTTCCCTTATCTCAAGAGCACTCATCAATATTTAACAATAATTTCTATGTATTGAAGACAATTACAATTTTTTAATCATGTGCTCAGTTATATGCCCAGATACATAACCTGCATATTAAAAATGTAATTGTGTATTTTGTAGCAAAATAATTTTGCAAATGAAGGAAATACATGTCCCAGGATAATGTTGCAGGATCTAATCTGAGTTGGTCATCGGGACCAGAGGTTTGTTCTTCAAAGCTTTTGGACTCATGCTGGAGACCATCTTCAGGGAACTTCAATCTCACAGGATGTATGCACTGGGCTCTTCTATGCATAGTATTTAAATGGTGCCTGGTTGTGTGGCTTTTAGTTGTTGATTGGGTGGTTAATGGCCAGCTATTAAGTTGTTAATTGTTGTTTCCTTGTGCTGCTGAGGTCTAGGCTTCTAAGTACCTGGTAAGATAGTGGTAAATCAGCACTCCTGTTGACTGTCATGAGGCCCATTTCCCAGGTTTCAATCATTTCTCTGACTATTTTTGTCGATTCTCAGTCAGCAATCTTAGTAGCTGCAAAATTGAATGTGTGTCCTTATTCATTGCAATGTAAGACTACCAGTGAGTTCAGGTCTCCTCGTCTAATTGCTCATTCATATTCTTGTGATCTGGTACTTAGCTTCCTCTCCATTTGTGCTATATGGTGACAGGGGCAGTCCATGCAGGGAATCTGGTAAATTATATTAGAAGTTTCTCCTACCTCCAAACAATATTTGTATCACATAGATTTTAAACCAGCCATCAACATCCCAATCAACTACTAACAGCCACACACAGTCAGGCACCACATAAATACTATGCATAGAACAGCCCAATGCACACATCCTGGAGACTGAGAAGTTTGCTGGGGATGGGCTTAAGTACAAGTCCAAAAGCTTGAAAGAACAAACATTTGCTCCCAATGACCAGTTCAGATTGTACTCTAAAATAATTTTGCTACATTTATTATAAAGTTAAAAATGTAGAATATTTTTCATGTTTTAATTCTAAATACAGTTTATTCATGAGGGTTCTTGTTTAAGACTACTGTTCTAAAATGGTTTGCTACTCATTTTATTCATGTATATTAATGCAAAATATTTTGTTCTCAGATATGTAAGTGAAAGGGGAGAAAGTTTAAGAAAAGTTACTGACCCATTTAATTTAATGGAACTTAATCCTATAGAGTAAAATGCTCTTTTCAATAGCAAATACGTAAACCCTGAATGCCAAATTGGAGTCAATCAAATGTATATTTACATTGCTTTTTTTCAGTAAAATTAAACAAAATGGTAGTACAAAATATAAATTACATGGTCATAAGGACAAAAGTCTGGCTTTAATTATACTACATGACAACATGTGTATATTCATTCAAGACATCAAGACAAGCAATTTTTTTTAGGAACATGCATTCATTTTGTAACAACAAAGACAATTTAAATGTATATAGTTTAATCTTTTTCTGAATTTAATAGGAATAGTTATATTTTAACTTTTAAAATAATACATTTTCCAGCTCTAGTGCTTTTGAGTAGCATTGACATCTTATTACTTTATTACTGACCATGTGCTTTTCAACATGTACATGCAGAGGATGTTCTTTCCATTCTCATCTATTTTTATTCAGTGCTATTGAAATTAAGCAGTGCTAAACGCATTTTTGGTTGAAGTGTTAAGTGTTCTTGATAGCTGCATTCTTTCTGAAAGACACAGATCTAAGACCTTGGTGTTATGATCTATAAGTGTAGCTATGATTCAAGCTATTGTGTGCATAGCTAGAAAAACTCACTATAATGCCACATAAAATAAGGATTTTAAATAAACTATTTTGAAATATGCAGCATATATGCATATATCAGTAAAAGTGTTGGTGAAGTGTATATCTACAAGTGTATATCTAACTGAATCTACACAACATATGACAGTATTTAAGTGTTTTGTAAAAAAAATGACAACCATTTTTAATTACATTTGTCCTATTTAAAAGACAGTTTGTGATTGAAAGCATCACTCTTCACATTCATCGACTTTGATGCATGACATGCCTGATTCTGCAACTCAACTCAACTCAATTCAATTTTTTCTTCTTTTTATTCTCCAAAAATAAATAGATATTATTGCAGAATCTTTTATGATTGCTTATAACAGTGGTTTATTGGCAAGAGATTCTAATTTTTATTTAAAAATAAAATCAGATGTTCCATAGCAGAAACTATCAGATACAGTATAAACCATTAAGGAGTTTACCGTGTTTCCCTTTCTTTTGATCCCAAAAATAAGGGCTTGGCCTTATTTTCAGGAGAGTTCTTATCATTTTTGGGCATAATTTGGGGGTGGCAGGTAGGGAGGGATGGGGAATGAGGGAGAAGTGAGGGACAGGAAGCCCTGCCATGCCCAGTGAGGGGGGAAAGAAAGGATGGCAACAATCAATTGTCATTGATTGAATGACAAGAGCCGATTAAAGCTGCAAGAGCAGCAGGAGGCCCCATGCATCTCGCACCCCTTTCAAGAACAGTCTTACCTCAATCCGTTTCCAAGAGCTTGGCCCTGATGAGGCTCTCCAGAGTGGAGCACGCAGCCTAGTGCTTGAGAGAGCCTTGGGGGGGGACCCTTTACACAAGTTAGCCTCTCTTTCAGGTGGGCAGGAAGCCCCCTCTACCATGCAGCCTGCTGGTTGAAAATTGGGTAGTCCTGGAAACAGCTCCCTGGCTGGACACGGAACAGCGGCAGGAAGGCATCTCCTTTGGGCTACTTAGCGCCAGTCTGAACGCCTACTTAATGCTGCAGGTGCCAGGCTACAATTCTGGGTCTGATGGGTGCTGCAGCTCTCAGGCCAACTGTGCAGGAGGTACTGTAGTTCCAGCAGGAGGTAGTGGAGGCTGCTGGGTAGAAACCAGGGCTTGGTTGTGGGTGGTAGGTGAGGTGGTTGCAGAGCCGCCGCAAGCAACCGGGGCAACCCCATGCTTGCTTGCCTTGCAGAGCTGGCACAAGAGCTGCAGCGGCCACCAGGGAAAGGGCCCAAAAAGCGCCTGGCTCAGCATAGCTGTTGCGGTTCACTGGCAGCCTACGGACCTGGAGATGAGTCGGACAGTGGAGAGGAATATCGGTCAGCTCCGTGACTGGTGTGCCGGAGCCTGCGGGGTGTGATAGGAGCGAGACAGAGCTGCCAGAAGGCAAGAACAGCTGAGGAGGAAAAGAGCTACTCGGGAGTAAGGCTTGAAGATGATTGGCCATAGGACATAAAAGGGAAGCACACGGATGTGCTTGTTGCAGGAAGCAACTTGGTTCAATTTCAGTCAATGTATCTCAGCAGCTCTGTTCGGCCTCCGTGTTTTGTTTGACTTTGGCAGTTCCTTGCCAAATAGGACTTTGGCAGCATACCAAGAAAGATAAAGGTTGGTTGATAAGTCTTCTAAAAGACTTCTGTCGGAGTTAATAACATTTCTGGGGACTTATTACAGCTGTGAAGGGACATAATTCCCAGCCGTTGAAAATAAATAGAGGTTTTGATTTTTTTGTTTGCCTTGATGTAATCAAGAAGCCTAGGTAAGAACAATAGCTGTTGCCCGGCCCCTGCAGCACTGAATAGGCATACAGGCCAGCGCTCAGCAGCCCAAATATTTGACATTGCAGGCTGGCGACTCTCGGATGCCCAAACACTTTTCACCCACTTCGTCTACCTTTGGGGAAAAGTGCGCAGCAGTTCAAGAGATCAAACATCTGTGTGTGTGTGAGTGACAGAGAGAGAGAAAGAGAGACAGTGGAGGGCACCCGGGTAAGAGGACCAAGCCTCCCCTGCCCAGAAGCAATGTGCAGACTCTCACAGTAACAAGAATTGCCTGCAATTCTCCTTACTGTGAGATGCTGCATGTTGAAAAGAAGAACGAAGCAAGGCGGTGGGGTGGTGGTGGAAAACAAACCAAGGCAGGAGCTGCGGAGCTGCCCCAAGGCTCTGCATTAGCTTACCTGAAAGCCCTTGAGCCAGGCCACTCATGCCAAACTCTCCCCCCCCATGCCCCCCACCCGAAGGCAGCCACATCTCTTCATTAACAGCTTTCCAGCTCCGTTCTCAGCTGGGCATCACATGCAGGACAAGAAAAGTAGTCTGTTGGATTATGGTAAAAAACAAATACTGGTAGTTCAGACCAACTACTCATGAAGAAAAAAAAACTCGTGAAGTTAGAAGGTGTTTTTACTGTAGTCCCATAGACTACTTTTCTTGCCATGCATGTGACAGTGGAGAATAGAGCTGGAAAGCAGGTTAATGAAGAGATGTGGCTGCCTTCGGGGATGAGGGACTTCTATGTATGTGTGTGTGAGTCGGGAGGGGACAGGACGGATAGAACATTGCTGCCAGTCCTGGATAACTCTCCGAGATTGAATTGGATCTCTCTCTCTTTATCTCTCTCTCTCTCTCTCTCTCACACACACACACACACCCCAATCTTTCTTTGGGATCGCAGCACACACGCCCCACCCAGGATTACAAGTGTGAAGGCTTCGGACGGAGCATCTTGGGGATGTGTGTCTGTGCCGCGATCCCATGTCAAGAACGGAATCCCATGGGAAAAAAGGGGGAGAGGAGATTTTCCTGCAAACTGTCCTTTCTTTGAGATCCTCCCTCCTACCACTTTTCCTGATCGTTCTTTACAAAATGCTCCATCAGAAGCCTTCAGCCTTGCAATCCAGGGAGGGCCATTTGTGCTGCAATCCCAAAGAAAGGACAGTATGCAGGAAATCCCCCCCCTTTTTCCTGCCGATTGTTCTCTTTACTTGGGATCGCAGCACAGATGCCCCTCCCAGAATTGCAAGGCTCAAGGCTTCTGATGGAGCATTTTGGGGATGTGTGTCTGTGTTGCAATCCCAAGTAAAGAACGATCAGCAGGAAAAGGGGGAGGAGGCTGGCAGCTGGGGAGGTGCTCTGGAGATCTGTGCTGAGTTGCACAGCCATCGCTGGCTCAGCTGATCAGCAGGTAGCAATTAAGGGGTTGAACCTTCATGAGGTGACCGGGGAAGGGAAGGGCTGTCTCCTGTTTTGGCAATGCCCACCCCTTCACTAGGTCTTATTTTCAGGGGAGGGTGTATATGTGCACTCCAAAAATCAGGCTTGGCCTTATTTTTGGGACATGTCATATTTTCGGGGAAATACGGTAGATATATCTTGGGACAATGATTGTCAACTTTATGTATTGATATTATTTAAAGAAGGAAAATTTCTAGCAACCAACATTGGTTAATGGACCAATATAATATTCCACATTTTTTTCTGTTCAGTACTGTTCAATTCTTGCTGTCTGTTCTTAGCAAGATTTTTCAGAAGTGATTTGCCATTGCCTTCTTCTTAGGACTCAGAGAAAGTGACTGGCACAAGTTACACAACTGGTTTTGTGCCTAAACTCATAGTCTCCCGGATTCTAACCAATGTCTTAACCACTACACTAAGCTGGCTTTTAGTCTGCAGATAATATGGTAATATTATTGCAGATAGTAGTGGTTTTAGAAGGGCCATTGGCCGTTTCTATAAGGAAAGCTCATTACAGATTAGCTATGGTAATACATTTTGTGTATTACCATAAAGGATTTTTTAAAAATACAGCAGATTCCTGCTTTCTTATCTGGGATTATGCAGTAGTATTTATGAAATTTACTGTATACATTGCCAGTTTCTTTGAACACCCAGAGAAATTGTAGCAATATTTTTTTTTGCCTTCTCCAATGGTACCATTTAATTCTATTTGCATTTGAACTTTTCTAAACAAAGACTGTGGCATAGGTACTAAAGGTAATCCTCAGGTTATGATGGCAATTGGCAATCTAATTTCTATTGCTAAGTGATGCATTCATAAAGTGTGACATCACATGAATTCATTAAGTAGCAATTGCAATCCCTGCAATCCTATTTGCTGTTGTAACCTCAAGGAAAGCCCTACATGGCACACAACTGGATTATACCTCTTCTCCCTATGGTAAGTGCCTGTCCCATAAATTCTGACAGGGAAGGTGTATTCCAGATCTTTCCAGGAGGAATGCTTTTTCAGTGGTAGTTCTTATGAATAATTTTGTTCTTGCCACAAAGTTGGCCCTGTCCTTTCTGATAGGTTTCAGAAAGCCTGTCAAGGACTGGTTCTTTCTTTGGGCTTGATATGTGAGGTTTTGGAGGGTCAATTGGATGATAATGTCATTTCTGTTTGAATCACCATTTTATTATTTCATTATTGATTAGTTCGTGTATTTTGTTTTGAAGGAATGACAAATGACATTTTATTAATGACAGAAATTCACCAGATAACTTGAAAATCCCCAATATTTGTATCATAGTAAGGACTTTTTGTTATAGTTTTTAGTTATAAGACCAAGTACCAGTTCGTAATAGTATCCACCAGAATGCACTCTAGTTTTATACTGTTCACTTAGTATATCTATTAAATGTATTAAAATATTTTCCCAGAAAAGAAATTATTATTTTTCAGGAAATGACGAATCCCTTGGGAAGCACTGAGGTCACAAAGGTTTTTCAGAGCTATTAATTGTACAGTGTAAATAAATTCCAAAAGGAAATTTAGAAGTTCATATGTGTGTGTTATATAATTAATACATATTTTCCTCTAGAATAATTTAGGACAAACAAGGGAAACCCATCAGCTCTTAAAAGATTCAAGTCACGCACACAATGGTATTGCGTCAATACAGTATCTTTTTCCATCCATACCCCTAATCGTGTTGCTTTTATTGGACAACACAGCCTTTAGAAATTAAGTCTACTTCCACAAAAGAAATTAAAATGATTTCTTCCTTTTCCTGCCTGGACTCATCACATGGGAAAAGCAAATAGGAAATTATATTTCTAAGAAATAGCTTTCTGCTTAGAAATAAACTTAATTCTAATTTTAAAATCACAAACTTGGCCACTTTAATAGAGTATGCCATTTCTGATAAAAGTTGTTTTTTGTCTTTTTGGAATTCTTAAATTGATATGATATAATCAAATATTTAAGTTGCTGAAATGTAGTGCAGGACCGCAAAGATCTGAATCAAAACAAAGACCTAGAGTTTTGGAAATCCTCAAGATAGCAACCATGCTCAGTAATTATTTGTTTAATCATATTCAAAATTACAACAGCACTGAAAAACATGATTTTATGACTGGTCTTCACAATAACTATCACAGCATCTCTGGATTCACATGATCAAATTTTGGGCATTTGGCAACCTAGAAGTATTTATGATGGTTGCAGCATCCTAGGGTCTCATGATTGCCATTTGCAATCTTCCAACAAGCAATGTCAATGAGAGAAGCCAGATTCACTTAGCAACTATGTGATTAATAACCACGGTTATTCACTTAATGATTATGCATAAAAGGTAAAATCAAGAATGACTCACTTAACAACCACATTGTTTAACTATGGACGTTCTGTTCTCAATTTTGGCCATAAATTGAGAACTATTTGTAGTAGTTAAAACTATGATGGAATTGTGTTTGAATACCTTTATAAAATTCCTAGAGGGAAGGGTCTTCACAAACCTCTGGACAGAAAGTGTTCTGAAATACAGGAGAAACAGCAGAGAAGGATTGTTCATGTTTAGCTGTCATTTGAAGTGTAGGAAGTCTAAACAAGCCTTCTCACGACCTTCTTACTGGATTGAGCTAATGCAAGAAAGTGTATGATATAATCTAATGTTACACAATATAGGCCTTTGTAGCTTTTGGGGTAACCTTTGCAATGACATTAGTACTGACATTAGCCTACTAGATTAAATCTTTTTTTTTCTTTTTTTTAAATTCTTTTCTGTCTCCCAATACCAACTCTTATATTATTATTATTATTATACTCTTTATTCATTAAACATGAAACTCAGTCAACTAAACATTCAAAAATGCATCACAAATACCATTGAC
>JANHFT010003587.1:49477-59616 GCA_032467955.1 Pseudoxenodon macrops | reverse complement strand
TAGGGACGGAGGGTTTTTCCCTCCAACTCTCCGAGCGTCTCCTCCAATCACCAGCCTTGGAGATTGGTGACGTCAGATGCCCGGCTCTTCAGGGAGGACGCAACAAGGGGGATGCGGTGGTTCAAGGGGGACGTGGTGTCTCAGTGGCTAAGATGCTGAGCTTGTCGATCAAAAGGTCGGCAGTTCAGTGGTTTGAATCCCTAGTGCCATGTAACGGGGTGAGCTCCTGTTACTTATTCCAACTTCTGCCAACCTTGCAGTTTGAAAGCACATAAAAAATGCAAGTAGAAAAATAGGGACCACCTTTGGTGTGAAGGTAATAGTGTTCCATGTGCCTTTGGTGTTTAGCCATGCCATTCACATGACCATGGAGACATCTTCAGATAGCGCTGGCTCTTCGGCTTTGAAACAGAGACGAGCACCGCGTCCTAGACTCAGGAACAACTAGCACATATGTGTGAGAGGAACCTTTACCTTACCTTTATAGTAACTCTATTACTATAAACTGTTAGGCATAAATAAGAAAGATTAACTAATTTATTATTGCATAAACTTTCACTGATCACAGATCACTTCATCAAATGAATGAAGCACATCTTGTGAAAGGCCTGTTCTCTTTCCCAGCTACAATATGCTACCAAAATTGCAATATTAACACATTGCACCTTTGGAAACAAATATCTTTCTAAGGGGAAATTTCACTGGGAAAAATCATGGGATATAAAGGATTAACAGCTGTACTTCATGTCATAGTCTCAGTTTGGATTTAAGCCCACATCTCTGCTATAAACGGGCATATCTAGGTAAAAGGGCAGGAGCTTTGATCACATGATCAAGATTGCCTTCTTGACTTTTTCCTGACACTCTCTTACCTCATAGACACCCCTGGTTATATAGCAGAAGAGGGAATACAATGGAGAAAATAATCATATTTTAGTGCTACTTGAGAATTTTACCATGGGGTCTCTAATATTTCCCTTATGAAAAAAAGTTAAACATTTTCCTCACACTGTTAATGAGCTCAGTGTTGCTATACCAAGCTGCATTTTTCAAGGTTGACATATCATTACACCCCTATTTCCCTAGCCTTTCCACTGTCCCATTTTTACATCTAGTAATTTTAAAGATACAATCTGAAATAGAAATTACTTGTAAGAAAACATCCCTAAATGAATAAGACTAAGGGCATTTCCAAACAGTTTATGATTTCCTTCTTCAAATTCTCTTGAGTTGTCTTTGGATTACCCTATGAATGTTCTCCTCTCTGAGACCGAAATTGCTCGTCCTTCCTCCACTGGTCAATGAAAATCCCAGGATTGATGCTCTCCTTCCTGCCTTTGCTGTTAGCTTGCAGTATTTGTTTTCGTGCATTGGTAAAACAAAGTCTTTCCTTGACAAGAGGATGATGGCAAAATATGTTCATGCCTGGCCTTCAGGAGGAAAAGGAGAAATAAGAAGAGCCAAACAATAGAATATGGTGAGAATTCTCACAAATGGGGAACTACTTGCACCTCAGTTCTAGAAGAAATGCTGTCAAAGATTTCCCCAAGGATTTCCATGAAGCTGATGGGATTCCAGTGACTCAGGGCAAAGTACTAGTTTAGATTATTTTCCAAATATGTGGGGGGAAACCAAATTTGGGTCTAATTATATTTGAGATAAAATGTTAAGTATCAAGTTGCTCCTAGCTTATGGTACACTGCTGGAATCGTGCTGCATTCATTTTATTCCTATATTTTACTTACAAAAATTTAACCCACTTTTTTATTGATGAAATCTATCCTATACCAAGCAACATTCAGCAATGGGTCATTAGCGTGTTGTGCTTTCCGGGTGTTACAGCTAAGGCTATTACTGAAACCTGAAGTTGAATGAAAAAATTTTTTATTGCCAGAAGCCTATTTGATCTTTTATAAAGCTCATTCTAATGATAACTATACAAAGTAAAATTGGAATCCAATACTCGGAAGCACCCAACTGTGCAGGCAACTATATGTGGGCATCCTTAGATGTGATTTGTGAGTGTGTCAGAAATTTTAAAACTCGTCAAAGGAAGAGCTGATCTTACTTGCAAATTTCTTGTGCAGACAGCATAGGATAAACTGTACAAGCCAGATGCATGAAGGTCAGGTGAGATACAGCAGGTGTGCCCCAGTTACTTATATTCTGTATATCTAGCAATTGTTTAAGTAGAGCAGGTGTACTTACGGTATTAGATTTTTTTTCAGATGTAAGCACACAGATATATGAAGGGGGGATGAAATAAACTGTTTCAACTCCTACCCTCAAAACGATGCTATAGAGCACTGCACACCAGAGCAACTAGACACAAGAAAATTTTCCCCCCGAATGCCATCACTCTGCTAAACAAATAATTCTCTCAACACTGTCAAATGACCTACTAGGTCTGCACTACTATTAATCTTCTCATTGTTCCTATCACTCATCTCCTCCCACTTATGACTGCATGACTGTAACTTGTATCCTCATGATTTATATTGATTGTTTCCTAATATGATTTGATTGCTTATTTGTACCCTATGACTATCACTAAGTGTTGTACCTTATGATCCTTGACGAATGTATCTTTTGTTTTATGTACACTGAGAGCATATGCACCAAGACAAATTCCTTGTGTGTCCAACCACGTTTGGCCAATAAAGAATTCTTTTCTATTATATTCTAAAAAAAATGGAATGGCTGCCAAGATTTTCAGTACTTCTGAACAAGACCAATTAACAATATTTATTCATATGATTTAGATTATTTCTTTATTCTGAGAGGGAATGTTAGGAGGGGCTGGGTTTTTTTCCACTGGAAAGAGAATTAAACATTCTCCAAGGTCTTTTCCTAAACTGACCTTCCATGATTTCATGAAATCTGATAAAAGTGCCAAAATCACCTGCTAATTTAAACTGAAAAGACATACCTAGAAAGAAAGGTTTTGACTCCATTCCTCAAAGCAGCATAGGGGTTAAATGTGGTAGAAGATTCACATCCATAGCTATCTAGCAACAGAGAAGGCCTGCTTCTGTGTTTTCAAATGTGATCCAAATTTATTTATATCTATCACATTGGAATAATTTGACTGCTTGTATGGAACTATGTATCAGTAGATTGAGGAAATAGTATGATGGCTGAAAGCATTGACCTGGCAGGCTTTATGGTTATAGTGTTTGTTTTAGAATGCTATGAAAAATATCTATATCAAGAAGAAATGCTTCTCAGAGAGCTGTGATCTGATCCACCTTCATGTTGTGTCTATTTGTTTCTAATATTTGTATCATGTTTTCAAGGAGCACAGGATTCCTCCGACCTTCATGTGATCTTCAGAATAAATTTAGGAAGTAAGTTTAATTGAAATTTTTACTAATTTATGTCACCCAACTGAACTTGTTCAGTTATTCAACATGTAAGCTATCCAAGCTTCCAACATACATCAATGTACTCAAATATAAAAGAACATGTAACAAAATCTAAATCTTAAGGGTAAATTGAGTGATGAACTGCAGAGTTATACACAGACAAAAACAAGAACAAGCAGATTAATTTATGCACTTTGATAGAATGCTTATTAAAATGGGAAACATGGATATATAACCATTATAAAATGTGCAAATGATGATAGAAATATAGCGTGTATGATGTGATCTGCTGCAGAGAATGTTTGCTGAAAGAAGTGAAAATTACTGCATATAAGTGTGTGCTTCTGCCGACTTTGTTATACAGAAGTGAGAGCCGGGGAAAGAGTAAAATGATATGGAGAGGTGTAGTGAATGGTGTTGGTGTGAATTAGATTTATCTATATTTGCTTTTCTGTTATTTCATACCTCTAATTTATTCTGCTTACTGTTTCTCCGTACTTTGTTCATCATTGCTTACCTTAAAAGGGAATAGCTTGATAAAATTGTATGTGTACAGTATATGTAAAAACAACCTCTAGTAAAAATGTAAAGAATGAAGATCGCTATATCCAAGAAAAAATCCTCACCCCACACATGATAAAAAGACAAAAAGGAACTCCATACAGATAAAATAATTTGAAGATGTTATTTAATCTGTATAATGAGTTAAAAGATGTGGACAATAAAAAGATGTTTTCGTAACACTAGGATGTTTTTTTTTTAATGGTGATAGGCATGTTTCTTTGAGAGGTTCCTTTCAAAAGGTTACATATTCTGGAATGGCCAACTTTCAAATGTTTCTGTGTAGGAACCCTTGGAAAAAGCACTAACAGCATGGGTAACATCAGCCATTAAGGATGGAGAACTCATTTAATTCCCTAGTCTAGATTGTCTAGATTCTCCTTTCCTACAGGTATCCCTATATATTTATCTAATCTTTTAATTTGTGAAAAAGAAGAAATAGTGCACACTCTGCTTAATGTGACCAATTGGGATGTTCTAGATCACTCTACTTTTGAATCTTCTCTCACTGTTATTTCTGAACAGCGTAACTCTTTGGGGGGGGGGAATAAGCAAGCCAATGAACTCTTTACTGACTTCTGAGACCTAAACTTTCAGTCTATGATGTGTTGTTTTGAGAATTCTGACCTGATTCTGGAATGAAAACTGCATGGCTATGGGCAAAGGCAGGCTATAATGCCAACTATACAATCAAAAGCCTACCATGTTTTTATGTGTGTTGTATGGCATGGCAGAGCTTTGAAAGTACGGCCGTGACTGTCATCTTCACTTTTTTGACCCACACTGCAGACATCCCTAGGTGTGAGGTGGGGAAGCACTTTACTTTGATCAGTATCAAGGAAAAGTATTATATATTTCTGTCATAATTCTAGAATAACTACGGGGGATATTCCTGACACTTCCTGATACATGACATATGTTAGGGACTTCTTTTACCAAAGCAGTAATCAGTTATCATTGGCCAATTCTTGAAGGATGAAAGAACTGACTATGAAACCTACATTTGCTGAAATTCTCATATGCTCTTGCTTCAACCATGGCCTTTTTTTGTCTTCCAATAAGGAATCTACCTTGCGCACAAATATTATCTGATCCACATTCTTCATATTTGCTCCTTCATCACAAGTTGAGGATCATTGTTAATAGTTCAATATGATCACACCGAAGACTCTTAACTCTGCAGGTTTTCCTAGCTTCTGCTGGTTAGAGGCATCTAAATTCTCTCCCATGCCCAGTATTTTATTATCAGAAGGGTAATGGGAATATGAGCACTTTCCTCACATCATTTCCAAGAATATGCTCCTCTCTTTAGGTGCACCTGTGTCAGCCGGTTAGCTCCAGACAGCTTCTGCAATTCACGGCAACCTTTCAACATGCCTCTTGACAGAAAAATTACCAACTTTAATGCACTTGTGACTTAGCCAGTTAATTTGCACCTGTATCTAATTTCAGACTTGCTGGAATAACAGGGCAATTCTGCAATCAAAATATTGGGAACAATTGTCAGAACTGCCAGTCACCAGCAGCTGCCAAAAAAATAAAAAAGAGGAAGAAAAGCCTATGTTTGAATTGGGGAGGGGTTGGAGAAGCTGGAAAAAGAGTTGATTCTGCAGAGGGATAACAGAAGGCAGCAATTTATTAAAGGTGGCTGTACGGAATGCCCTGAATTGCCCCTCCTCTGAGCACTTCTATTAAAAGCAGTGCTCATTAAAGCAGAGAAGGAATTGTGCCATCTCTGCTAGACTGCAATTTTCCAGCGAGACAAAACAGGATGGGGTGGGGGTCAGTTTTGGCTTATTGTAGAGTCCCTTGGGTGTTTTTTTTTTTGTACTAACACCCCCATGAAAAATAGAAATACGTTTTGTATATATTTTTTTCATCCACATTTTGGATGTTACAAGAAAGTGTGTGAAACTTCTAAAGAATACTCTTTTTTATGTTTGCCAACAGAAAGCTGAAAATAAATTATACAAAGGGGTTCAGGACTCTGTCAATCTACCTGCCTGTCAACAGGATAACTGCGCAAGAACTGAATAGAATGGGAACAAATTTTGTGAGTTGAGAGAAGCTGTCAAAAAGAAAGATCAGGTTCAAAAATGGGATAGATCTGGCAGGGTATGAAGAAAAATAGTCCCAGTTCAACCCTATGGAAAGAGCAGCTCAGCAACAGCAGCAGATCAGAAAGTTGGTGACAGTTTCATGCTAAGCTCCCCCTTTCTCCCTCTCTCCTGACCAAAGCCTATATAGCCTGCTTTATGCTTCTCAGCGCACACAAACACAAAGATGCAGTACATTACTTTGCTACCTAGAAGAAAATATAGGGGCCTACACTGGCCAATGCTTGCAAGTGGAATGCAAGGAATTCCAGAACCCATATTCTGCATGCTTTCCATACTTTGGCTTGAGAGAGACTTATGAAATCTTTCAACCAGGGGTGAAATCCAGCAGGTTCTGACAGGTTCTGGAGAATCGTTAGCGGAAAGTTTGAGTAGTTTGGAGAACCAGTAGCGGACATTTTGAATACCTCTAGCTGGCCCCTGAATGGGGTGGGAATGGAGATTTTGAAGTATCTTTCCCCTGCCACGTCCAAGCCACACACCCAAGCCACATCACGCCTCCCAAACCACACCCACAGAATCTGTAGTAAAAAAAACTGGATTTCACCACTGTAAAGCATTGTACAGTCCCTTGAGGTTATTTTGCACTAACCCCCAAAATAAAAATACATTTTGTTTTTAAGATTGTATCAGGTATAAAGGACCTGTGACACCCTCCACCCGCTGAACTACAATCTCAAGCCACTTTAGTTAGAATAACTAATTGGGAAAGACGCTGGGATTTGTGTTTGAGCAATGGAGGGTCTCCATTTACCTGCCATTCTTGGAAACCCTTTGGCAACTTAGGTGTCTAATAAAATCTCTACACTCAGGAACAGCATGAGCAGCTGGTGTGAGCCTGAACCTTCTAAAAGGGCCCATTGTTACAGCATCACCTTGTCATTGCTTTTCACCTTTCCTTCCATTTCCTTATGAAAATGGAACTGTCATCGTCACCATCACCTCCAGCAGAACTAAATAAGTGGTCCATTCTTCAAGTGTTGCTGGACTCATAATTTTCATTCTCTTAAAATATCTCAGTGCGCTGAACGGTAGCTGCAACAGCAAATTTTCAGCTGACATGTAAAGCAGCTATTTGTAGAAAGCATTCAAGAAATGACAAAAGCACTGGGGAGAATTTTTTTGTTTCTGGAAGTTTAAGAGAAAGAGAAGGCAGAAGGGGGTTCTGTTAATTAGGAGGCTCTCCTTAGCAATACCTCTTGGATTGACGGACAATATAATGAGGGATTCTAATTCTGGTATTAGGACTTGGTAATGAACCAGTTGAATAAGCGGGGGCTGCTTGCTCTTGGTTACCTATTAGTCTGGAGTGAAGGAAGGAGTGGTGGTGTTACTGTATAAGTATATATGTGTAAGAGAGTTAAAAATAATGTGTATTCATGGGAGTTGCTATTGTGGGGTAGGTTCTTCAATTCACAGAAATAGGAACACAGAAGCATTACTTTTTTTATAAGTTAGCCAGCTCTTTTAATTAAATGGAGACTGGGCTCAGAGTAGTGAGTGTCTGCTGCTTTTTTGATCTGCTGGTAGACTTTGGAGGGTCATACGACTAGTTTGTTTTGAAAATAGGATAGCAAACTAGCATGTCAAGAAAGAATATTACAATCACAATTAGGATAAGAATAATCTTGGTCTGCCCTTCAAATTCCTTCATAGCATTTGAATATGCATACAAATGTTTTAGGACCGTCAACGGTGCACAAGAGCAGTTTGTTAACAACGCTTTTGGGGATCTAGCTTTCCAAGATGATCATCTTTAAAGAAATTAGAAAAACATCCAGAATCCATCCTCACCAGGATCAGAAGGAATCTTATTAGTGTTAGTAGAATATGGCCTTACTCTTTCTCCCTTGGTTTGCAAAGCTTTCCTTTGGGTTCATCATGGAAGAATTCATTGCTGTCTGGTGATATGATTATACTGAACACTTAAATCCAAAAAGAATAATAGGTGCATTTGTACGTGATTTTATAATACATATAATGGATATATTTTGATTCTAACTGCTAATTTTTTCTATGTGTGATTCAGAGGTGGGTTCCTACCAGTTCGGACTGGTTCTATAGAGTAGGTAGTAAGGCACTGATGACATCACGGAACCGGTTCTGGTCTGTGGACGCAGCCATCTCTTTTTTTGGATTTTTTTTTCTTTTTGGAAAAAAAGTATTTAAAAAAATTCCTGGGTTTTTTTCTTCTGCGCATGCACAGAAGCCGAGTTTCTGGCACTGTGTATGCGTCACCATCTTGTTTTTGGCCTCTTTTTTGGTGGAAAGTTTTTGTAATTTGTTTGTACTGCGCATGCGTGTGTGTGCGAAGCGTGTGCGCGCCCATGAGGCGCGGCCACACGGCATGGGAGGAAGCGAACCGGCGGCGATTAGAACCCACCCCTGGGGTGATTGTATATATCAGAGGCACATGAAGGGGTTCTTAACTGAATGTATTATGAGCTAATAATCTTTTTCCAGAAACACAACTGCTTTCCCCCCACCAAATGTGGTCAGAAAGACCTGCAAGGTTCCTCTGTATATAACCCACAAAGGAATCAGATTCTTGCTTCTTCGGCTGGTGGCAAAACCAAATCATTTTGTTAACGTCATATTTGAATATTGTTTCAAAGTTCTTTTGTCAAATTGGTCGGTTGAAAACTCTTAAAACAAGGTATAGAAAGCATGAAGAGCATGGCTGCCAGGATTCCTTGCAACCCCTTTAACAGCAGCAGCTATAAGGATTGTCTGGGTTTTTAATTGTGTATATAATTAAACAATATGTACTGTACATCTCTGTATGTTTCAATTCTCCTCTTGTATTGTAACTGTTTTCTATGTATAAGCACGCCAGAAAAAACAGAATGCAGATTACACCTCCTGCTTGGGGTCATATTGCCATGATGGAGAAAGGACGAGACTTAGAATGGAACAATCAACAACATCTTTTGAGTATCTGCCCAACTGTATCATTCATAGAGTGGCACTGAATAATGAATATTATTCTGACCCATTCGAAAACTTCATCCTCATGCATTCCTTTATATAATTTTATCCTGAAAAACTTCATTGGATAGGGAAGAATAAAAATGGCAACATAATGCGGTCACACAGTACCTGTAAAGTTTATAGTTCTGGAAAGAACTATAAAAGTGCTGATCTTTTGCATGAAGCACTGGCTGGTTTAAAAGCTATTTTTGATTTAGGCAGAGTTGCTTCTTGTCAGCTCTACTATTAGGCAGAATCTAATAACTCAGATAGAGCAATACGTGATACGTGAGACAGCAAATTATTTAATGTATTATCGTAGAATGTTTACTACCAGCAAAGATGCCTCTAGACAAGATGGGCCTCACAAATCTAATGAATAAATAAATAAAATAAAGAAGACCTAATGGTGGGATGTTCTGCCTCAAGTGCCAAAATAATATAGCCAGTAGGGCTACTCTGCACTTCAACTAAAGGAAGGAAAGTGTCATTGAATACAACACCTCAAAGCAAGAAAATGGTTAGGTAGAGCCTTATTAGATCCCACAACTGGAAGGATTTCAGACGTTTATTGCCAGAGAACAAGTAAACAGTTCCTGCCTTCTTTTTCTTTCTTTTTCCAGGTCTTATATAGTGTCATATTCATTTGTAAGAAGTAGCTTTTTCCAAACATTCAGTGCTGGCTCCAAAGAGAAATGACCTCCCTGCTGGATTCCTATGAGAAGAATGGAATTCAGAGAAGTGTTTGTATTCACTATCTTTCACACCACTGAAAACAAACAAAAAAGAGAGGTGCTTTTTTTCCCCCAATTGTGCTCAGTGGGAAATATTTATTTTAGTGTAGCTCTAAAGTTGATTTGCATTTCATCCTGTGTGAAAAGCATGGCTGAAGACCAGAAGTACTTTAGGTTCCTTTTAAACTTTCCCAACAATGCAGACCAGATGTTGGACACATGCTAATAATGGAAGGTTCTAATCTATGGGGTCAAAGATAGGAGATCCATCATCAGATCTTCCCTAAAATTGGAAATATCTCACCAGTTCTAACTTTTTAGTATAGTATAGTATAGTATAGTATAGTATAGTATAGTATAGTATAGTATAGTATAGTATAGTATAGTATAGT
>JANHFT010003587.1:4714-16019 GCA_032467955.1 Pseudoxenodon macrops | reverse complement strand
TGAAATGGTATAGGATCTCCTGCTTGAGCAGGGGGCTGGACTAGAAGACCTCCAAGGTTCCTTCCAGCTCTATTCTAATCTTACATTCACTTACTTCAGCTTAGGTTTCACTGAATTTGATATAGAATTACTGCACAAGTTTCCTGAAAAGCCTGTAGGTTAACAATGGGGGGGGAAAACAGCATCGTATCTTTCTCACGAATTAAAGCCTACTATGGAAGCCTAAAATTAGCATTAAAGTGACCTGTGGAAGTTTCCTGCCAATCCTGCCCTTTGATTGGCACCAAATTGGTTGCGCTAAAGCCCTCCTCCACTTCCCTGATTAAGCCACCACAAGTTACATTCTACTTAATGCACCTTTCGGTTTAATTTGTAGCCACAATTAATCTTCATTTCTGGCACTGATATTTGCAAATAACCTCCCCTCTCCCTTCCGAAAAATGAGGACGCAAGACTGCTCACCCGAATAGTAAATATAAGTGGCTCAGTTTGTTTTCTGCCTTTGAAGTTGGCCCACTCTGCCTGTGGGTGGAAGGGAGAGGGGGAGGCAAATAAGAGGTGAAGGTCTCCAGGTTCCTGATTTTAAGTGGATCCTTTATGTGGAATTCCATGTAAAAAAACAACAACCCTCTTCCTTTCTCAACAGTCTACTTTTATTATGTTAGCCTTGTGTGAATGAGGTTTTATCTTCTAAAAATGGGACTCTTGTCAATGAGGGTGGCTTCATCATACTCACTGAAAATAGTCCCACAACACTGTCAAACTATTTACTAAAACACTAATACTTTTCTTCTTCTCATCCTTCCTAGTACCTATCTCTTCCCACATAACCATGTCACTTGTATATTTACAATTTATATTGTTTTAATTTCTTTTCCTAGTACGATTTGATTGCTTATTTGTACCCTATGACTATCATTAAGTGCTGCACCTTATGATTCTTGATGAATGTATCTTTCCTTGTATGTACATTGAGAGCATATGCACCAAAGACAAATTCCTTGTGTGTCCAATCACACCTTGGCCAATAAAGAATTCTATTCTATTCTATTCTACTTGTAACATTTGTGCTGTTATTTTGCACTTTGTGCATTGTGTTATACTGTTTTTGCTAGCTAAAGGACTACATGGATGTATTGCTTTATTGGGAAGAGACTTGTAAATTCAAGCTCAGGCTCTATCCCTAAATTGACAAATCCTGCCTTTTGATCTAAGGCCCACTTCGGAATTGTTCAATATTCCTCTTTGACAACTTGGAACTGCTAAATGGACCTAGGAATCAAAGGTTTATTTTTCAAGAACTGGCAAGGTCCTATTAGAGCTACCGGTAATCAGACACTGATAGATGAAAACAAAGAGAATATGGCATTAGGAGGAAAAAAGCAGCTTAACATTTTAGCTGTTTTTATAATACTCTGTGAGACAAGCTCACAACCATAGTGATAGAAATCCAACCCAATATACAGTAGATCGTCCAAATTATTTTGCTTTAAGCCTTAATTTTAGAAAAAGCAACAAACCTCTAGACATTTTTATTACAGGAGCTGAATGAAGACTGCAGCTCCACAATAAAAATTAAACTTATTCAATTTCCCAGCAAGCAGATGAATTTGATAACTTGGATTGATTCGATAAGCCAATAGACCTTCTAAAAACATTGCATTAATACTTGCTCATATTAACTTTATTTATTCAGTTCAGGCAACAATTTTATTCACTTTTACTTGATAGTAGGTAAACTGAATCTGGTGGGACTGCCTTTTGATTAAAAAGCTCACAATTGAGCTGCTTGGATTAACAAATATTCAAGGCTCTTGATATTCATGATTTGGTATTTTAATTGCCCTTGTTTCCTTCTTTCTCTGCTTATACCTCAATTCTACTATAGGCAGGCTGGGAATCTGATGATGTCTTGATTCTAAGCCTCCAGGTGACCTAAGGTGAGTAGAATGAAACAGGCACTTAGAAGCCAGCCATTAAGAATACCAGTGATCATATTGGTATCTAAACTGATTCTGAGCCAAACAATACCAGCTACCCCAAATCTAGGAATCCATAAGAAATCCAGGCATTCTTGATTTCCTTTCCTGTATGCATTCCTTCCCTGGAGCAAATCATGACAACTTTGACAGTTTCATAGGGAATTAATAAGCTTCTTATTGTTTTGTCATGTGTGACCTGAGAAGCACATCAACCCACAAATAAAGTCATTTGTATCACTAAGTGAGTCTTGAGCATGGTGGGCTTTTCTACAAAATATAAATAATAGAAATTAATTTGTCATCCTGGGTTTAGAATTCAGTCTGCTTTGTGCTGGAGTGCTGAGGAAAGCTGGTTGAAATAATTATTCTAGACTTAAGCAATCATTCTTTTTATTTATGAAAGCTAATGGAGTGAAAACACCGCTTTCTATACCTTTGGTAATGACAGAGGCAGAAATAATGATTGGAGACCTTTCTGTTCCTCTCATAATGAGGAAAGCAACGTGAAATGATAGGGATTTGAGTCCTGAATGCTATGGCTCATTCTTTATTTCAAAGGCAAATGGAGCATTCACACCAGTTCTTTAGGTTAATGGAGCTACAAATAAGGCTTAGACGCAAGGATTTTTCATAGATAATATAGCAAGGGCAATATCTTCTCTGAGGGGTGAGGGCAGCAATATTTACAAATGGTAAAGCTTCAGTGAACTGGAGATCATAGGTAACAGAAGCTGAGAAATCAGGAAAAATCCATAATTCTTCACTTCCTTAAGATAACTTTGGGGAAATTTGCTGTGAAGTAGAAAACAAAAGATACCAATTTTGCTGAGTATGCACAATTCATTAATTTGATGTAATACCAAGGAGGAGACAAAGCAACAGTCATCTACAAAATAAAATGTAAGGACTGTGACTACTTCTACATAGCACAAATAGGCAGAAGGGTAACAGAACACATCCAGAAACACCAACTTGCTTTCAAGCATACAATGCAACTTCATTAATCCCTCTACAAAAAACGACAACTCCAGGCATAGCTTCAAGTAAAATAGAATGGGTTTCTTAGAACCAGCAAGATCAAAAAAATCCAAGAGAACTCTGAGGAGCCTGACATTCTTACCAAGTAGCAGTCAACACAGCGATCCTAACAAGTAGCAAACATAGACTTAAAGGCAGCTCTGTCTAATTTAGTGACATTGCCATGGGGCTGCATACTCCCCTGAATTCTCAGCATCTCTATAAAAGTAAAATAAAACATTTTATTCAAAAAATTCCTTTTCCCTCCAAAATATCCTAAGGTTAAAAAAATCAGACAATGCAGATTCTACCAATTTATTCAATATAAACCTGCTCGCTTTGTAACAATCACCCTGCCTGCTGGGGTCTTGCCTCCTTCAAAATATTAGTTGGACCTTTTCGCTACTAAAAGATTGCCTACTCATGAAATATGGTCATAAAAGGCCCCAGTTCTCTCATTTGCAAGTTTTTTTATGGAACCCATACAGCCAAGCTACCCCATCTTTATGCCATGCATGTGGTCTGTTTTTTAGAATTAAACAGATTCCCACCAACAAAAATAATCTGTTAGCATTTGATGGTAGTTCAGATAGGAAGCACTAGCTCTAGCTTCTTTTTAATAAGGATATGTTAACAGAAAATTGCAAATCTGAAAGTATTTCTCCCTTCCTTTGCTTCCCCTCTCCAGAAAGTCAGGAAGGGTTCCTTCTGAAATGCTTTTCCCACCTCTCCACATTTTTTAGGCTGAGATACATTTTGTATGACATGTTTAGTCTGCAGCTCTTTCTCCTGTCTCCTAAGGCCATTCCCACATACCCATTACATCGCCCATATCAATGAATGAGTTGACTTTTTTTTCCCATCAAGCATATATTAGAAAACAGATACACGTATAGATAAGATTATGAATAAATGATTTGGATAAAAGGGAACAATAGGACAAGGACGGTAGGCACGCTGGTGCACTTATGCATGCTCCTTAAAGACCTCTTAGGAATGGGGTGAGGTCTACAGTAGACAATCTAAGGTTAAAGTTTGGGGGGGTTCGGCAAAAAAACCACAGAGTCAGGTAGTGCATTCCAGGCATTGACAACTCTGTTACTGAAGTCGTATTTTCTGCAATCAAGTTGGAGAGGTTTACCATAAGTTTATATCTATTGTGTGCTCTTGTATTGTTTTTGTTGAAGCTGAAGTATTCCTTGACAGGAAGGACATTGTAATAAATTATTTTATGTAGTACGCTTAGGTCGGTCCAAAGACGGTGAAGTTCTAAATTGCCTAAGCCCAAAATTTCAAGCCTGATGGTATAAGGTATTTTGTTTTGAGCAGAGTAGTGGAGGACTCTTCTTGTGAAATATCTCTGGACTCGTTCGATTGTGTTAATGTCTGATATGTGGTGCTGTTTCCAGACAGATGAGCTGTATTCAAGAATTAGTCTAGCAAAAGTTTTGTATGCCTTAGTTAGCACTCCAATATTACCAGAGAAGAAGCTATGCAAAATTAAGTTAACAACTCTTAATGCTTTTTTGGCAATGCTGTTACAGTAAGCTCTGCAACTTAGATCATTTGAGTGAGTACTCCACGGTCTTTGACAAAGTGAAGGTCATCTACTAGTTTACATCCACCCATTATCATTTACATCACCAGCAAAGAGAACGCAGTTGCTTATAACATGATCACAAAGGTCATTTATGTAAAGTATAAAGAGTGTGGGTCCTAAAATGCTACCTTGGGGGACACTGCTGTTAACAGGTGCAGGGTTAGATATGTTGTTCCCTATTTTGACTACTTGTTGCCTTTTGATAGGAATGCAGCTATTCACTTATGAAAGAATCCGGAAATGCCATAAGTTTTTAGTTTTAGAAGTAGTTTGACGTGTACCACTGAGTCAAAGGCTTTACAGAAGTCTATTTAAATTGCATCTATTGCTTTACCCTGGGGTAAACTTTTACCTTTTTAAATTTATTTTTAGGGCATTGTGACTCAGTTTTCTTCTTATTTCCTCCTATGACTTTCTGGGAGTATGTGGAAACAAGGATCTCCACTATCAGAAATACAGCAATACAGGGAGGGAGATAGATGTTGGTTAAAAATGCAACTTAATAATATCAAACATGGGACAGCACTTCTGGGTTGCTGCTGTTTTTATATCCATTCATGTTCTTCAAGTGTATCTATGAATCAGAGAGTATTACTACCACCACCCAAAAAATGCCCAAACTCTACACTTTCCTTCTGAAACTTTTCATCATCCCATGGAAATGTGAAAGCTTTTTATATTGGGGACAGACTGTAGTTTTCTCAGGTAAGAAGGGGAGGGAACTTAATTAAGTTTGTCACAAAGCTGGACTGGTTTCCTTGGAAACTGTCATTTGGAAAAGCTAAGTTGCATAAGAAAAGTGTACTAAGTACTACACAATAGTAAACATATTTCACAATTCTATACACACTGCATTTCTCCTCCAAATCTACACTATAAGCCAGTGAGATGTAGTGTGGTTGGACTAGGATTGAAGAGAATCAAGGTTCAAGTCTCTTTCCAGATAGAGAAACTCCCTGGTGACTTTGGACCAGCCATTTCTCAATCTAGCCTACCTCACATGACAGTTGCAGTCAGGGGGGGAAATGGTGAAAGGAATGCTGTGTATGCTACTTTGATCTCCTTGAAGAAAGGGGGAAAATATTTTTAACAAACAGAAATAGAAAAATCGGTGAGACAATCTGAACATTTCTTTATCTAAAAAGCAAAGTCACACAGTTAGATTCATCTTGATTCATTCATTCTCCTCAGCAAAAAGCAGCATCCCTTCTCCAGAGACAAATCAGAAGCAAACATTTACTAAGGACAAAAAGCACCCAAACTCTTGTTTCATGCATTATAAAGACAACAGTCATTTTAAAAATATTTCTATCGTCAGCATTTAGGATTCATCGTAATCCTCCAAAATGAAATGTGTTCATCTTTTTTCCAATTCAGGATTAGAGTTTTTTTTTAAAGCAATTACTGAGAGTAAAAGTAATGGTAATGATAATAGTAAGTCCAGGGGCTTATTCTGAAGTGGCATTGCGGTATAAGGATGCTTTGAATCTTATGAAAACAAAATAATTCCAAATACTTTATTTCAGCTTCTATTCTGAGTGAAATAATACTATAAGTGTACATCCCTGCTAACAATGCTTTTCGCTAGTGCACTACAAGTCAATTGATTATTCCAAAGTATAAGGCAGAAAATAATCCATTTAGCAAACTCTGAAAGAATTAACCCAACCAAGAACTCAGTTAATATATTATACCACTCAATACCAGCTAAGGAACAAAGTAAATGAGGGAGAAATCTTTAAACAATCAGTAGTATACTCAGACCTCATGATTTCATCTTTTGGAAAAAAGTATGTCATTCACTTGATTTGGATCTAACATTTAGTTCCATCAAAGCTGTGAGTGTGCAATCTGTCTTAGTTGACAGAGTTCACAGCAGAGGTGGATTCCTACCGGTTCTATCCGGTTCTATAGAATAGGTAGTAACTCCGTGATGACATCACAAAGCCAGTTCCTTCAGTCTGTCCATGGGAGCCACCATTTTGGATTTTTTGATTGCCGCGTACACGCTTGAGGAAACCGGCAGTAAGAAGATACAGAACTCACCTTTGGTTCACAGGGACAACCAAATTCCACAATTAACATTATATAATTTTAATAACAGAAAGGTTCGATTTAAATAGGAAATGGACTACAAGCTAACATTTCTATACATATTACAGCAGGACTTTGTTCTTGGCTTTTGTTGAGGGAAAATTATGGGGATATCTCTTGCATGTTGAGATCACAGACGCACTGGAATTTTTAAGCTTTTCAGGGTGTGGAATACAACAGCATTTAAGATCTTCTTCACTTTCATGATAAGGAAGGTCTAAACTGAATACATCATGAGAATGAAGATGATCTTTAAGTCTAAATAAAATACCAACAAGGCAATTCATACCTGGGCAATTCCAGTCATTAGGTACACTGCTATAATAGGGGACTGGGCTCAAGCAGAAGTAGAAGCCCTTGATAAGGAGACCAGAAAAATAATGGCAATCAATCATGATTTTCATCCATGCAGCGATGTTGACAGACTCTACTTACCAAGGAAAATAGGAAGTGTGGAATGTTGCAAGTACATCAGACAGCTGAAGAAGAAGAAAATGGCACAGGTAGAATTATGGACATTCCGTAGGGTGCCCATCTAACATCTCTGGTTCACAAACTGTTGTGGTTGCCAGTTTGCTTTCTGGGTGTCATTTGGTATTCTTGTTATCACCTATAAAGCTGGACATGGAATAGGGCCTGGTTACTTGAGGGGCTACCTGTCTCCCACAATATCTGCAGGCCAATTCAATCCTGCAGGGTTGGAGCATTCTGTAAGGACATGGGGAATGGCCTTGAGAGATAGGAGGGAGGCCCGTAGATGGAACAACAGGCATGTAAAAGATGTCTCAGCCCACCGAAGGAGGGATAGTTTGGAAATGTTTGAGAAGGGACCCTCCTCTCTAGTTTTCTGGAGAGTAGAAATAAAGGAGGGGAGAAATACTTTCAGACTTGCAATATTCTATAGCCTTACAAAAGAATAGTGCTAGTACTTCTGATTGTCCTTATTCTCTGGACTACCTTGCAGGGCCAACATACCTCAAGTTCATTTAATTAAGCTATCTCATCTATCAGGACCCCAGAACTGCACCTTTTCTGTAGCAATGTTTATCCTCTGGAACAGAATTTCCCCAAAATCTAGATGGCTCCCCACTCTGTGTTTATTTAGAAGAACCTTGAGCATGAGACCCCTTTGCACTTTCAGGGAGCCCCGAGTAACATTATTAATGTTCAGGGTGATAAGAGTTGGGGACCATCACTTCTTCCCATACCCCAACCCACTTAAACCTGCAAATCCAAAAATCAGTGACAGTTCTGACAACAAAAGGTCTATAAAGGTTTATAAATATACTTATCATTCTCATCTCTTTTCAAATACTGGTAGGTGAGTCTCTATCAAATCTCCTTGAATGCTTATACTTGCTATAAAAAGAATCAGAAAACACTTCTTGAAATATCTTTTTCTTTTCTTCGCTTATTTTTTCCTTTATATTTCTTTTTCTTCTATTTCTCTTTCATTTCATTTTGTATTAGCTTTTACGCCTGTTAAAAATATTTGTTAAAAATCATTAAGAAAAATAGTTGGGGTCCACCAACATTGGGCAACCATATCATTTCATATTTCGCATAGAAAGTTGAATTCACGTGGCAATAAACCAGCAAAAAATAGCAACGTTCACTACCCCCCACCTAAAATGCATAATTGGTGACTTTCATGCATAATTCATTTATAATTAGGGCGACAGATGTTTAAGTTAATGAGATGCTGCTGATTTAAAAATTCTGAAATACATTTACTTAGAGGATTCTTTCTACGTCATACCGACACAATCGCAAAAGGTTTTTAGAAAGGGTCCCCTTTTTAATTTTGACCTAATTGTTTTATCTCCTTTACATTAGGTTGGTTAGAGAACAGTTTTCTATGGGCAATTTATCTATGCCCTAGTGCTAATCAGGCTTTTCCAGGGAATCCAATACAGATATCTCTTGCTAGATATCAATAAACTGGAGAAGAGGCAGATCTCTATGGAGGTTTTATTGCTCGCTTGGCTGGAATCTACACAAAACAACAATCAGAAGATTGGCACTGCTTCTATTTTTTCAGCCCCCTGTTTATAAGGGGGTGAGGTGGGGAAGACTTGGGAATGATGGCTGAATCCAGTTCTTCTGCTGTTCTTTACTCTGCTACAGACCGTCACAGTGCATCTTTGGCTCAGTTTTAAAATAGTTATGCCTTAATTGGAACACATAGACACATACACCTGTACTTTGAAATCCATTAAAAAAAACTGGCAAGGAACAGCATGCCAACAGGTGAGCTAACTTTTCCTTTTGAAAAGGGATCTGAATTGTAAATCAGCTTGGCCTCTTTTTAGAGGAGATCTTGATTCTCAGCAGGTTTAATTATGAGACAGTGACAGCCAAGGATTGGCAAGGACATTTTTTCCATAGACAGGTTGCCACTCGTCTTTTGTGGTTATGCACATGGACTGTGCCCAGGAATCTTGTTATGTCCTCAGTTGAGTACCCACCATTGGCACCATGTGGCTTTTCATCATTCCACTTTTTGCAGGACTATTGTCACTTCCAGTAACCCTTTAAAAAGGTTTTTGATTGCCAGTCAACTCAATCAATTGTCCTCAGAAAGCACTGCTTTCTGATTAATTATATTCCATCACAAGTCATTGTTCATTCTTAGTGACACTTAAATACATTTTCTCCATGACAACCTGTCCCTGACCTGGTCTTTCAGATCTTCCAAGGGGGCATTTATCACTACTGAAACTGAGTGCATCCATATTGCTGCTGGTCATTGTCTTCTTTTTCTTTCCTTCCACTTTTCTCAGCATTAAAGAGAGAGAGAGAGAGAAGAAAGAGAGATCTTCACATAATGTGGCTGAAGTGGATAATTTGCGCCTGATCATTTGTGACTTAAGTGGGGAAAAACCTGAGTTGACTTGTTCAATGATCCATTGGTTTGTTTGGCTGGCTGGCTGTTCACAGAATTTGCAGTAGTCTTTTTCAACACTAAAGTTCAAAGCATCAATATTCTTCCTATACTGTTTCTTCAAAGTCCAACAACCGCTCAGCCTCAGAGTCACTTTAAACCGTGAGATGAATGGTGAATAAATGTGATAATAATAATTGGAGCGCCACTTGAACAACAGCGGCATTGACAAAATCACATCGGTCAATTGGAAAAGGCAGCTTTACTTGGAACAGCTTACATCCTGTAATGATATCTTTAACACCATCAAACATCAATATCTGCATATCCCAGGTTCTTGGGAAGGACTCCATAAGTAGAAACACACACACACACACTTTTCACTTCCATATAGTGCCACCAAGATTTTTGTAGGTATGGAGATATCACCATATTTGAATATATTTTCCAAGGCCTTTGTGGCTGCTCTACCATGTGCTAGTCTGTGAGCATTGCTTATTTGCTTTTTCATTTACTCTTGATGGCACTAAAGACCGAAGTTATCCACCTCTTTGATATCTTTATTGTCAATTCTAAGGCAGGTTGGTCTACCTGTTATCATTAGTTTGATCTGCTTTAATTTTAGCCACGTTTTTCACTGTGAGTCAGGTCTATTCCATCTCTTTTTTAACATCTAAAAGAAACTGCTGAGTGTGGTCATCTGATGGCATGGGTATGGTATCAGCAGTGTATACATCTCTACCTCTGGCAGGACAGGTGCTGTTGTAGTGCTACCCAAGAGCCTGGAGGCTATAAGGGTGTGGATGGGGATTAACCAACTTTGGCTCAACCTTGGTAAGACAGAATGGTTCTGGATTTTTGCTTCCCCCACACCCAAGTCTGGTGATCTTTGACTCTGGATGGTGACTAAGCTTGTGCAAAATTTGGCCGTTCTCCTGGACTCACAGCTTCTGCTTGATGAAAAGATGATAGCCGTAACTAGGGGGCCTTTGCCCAGATCCATCTTGAACACCAATTGTTCCCTTTTTCCTGCACCTGGAGCCCTTGCTCAGAATAACTCATGCCTTAATCTCCCAGTTGGATTATTGCAAAGTGCTTGATACGGGACTGCCCTTGAAGACCATTCAGAAGTTATAACTGGTCTAGAATGCAGTGCCACACAGAGCATTGGGTTCCCATAAGTTTGTTCATGTTATGCCTTTATTGTGTGGGCTACACTGACTCCCATTTTTCTTCTGGGCGCAATTCAAGGTGTTGGCTATCAACTTTCAAGCCCTATATGGCACAGGACCTGCTTACCTGGGGGGGGATTGCCTCTCCTAAGAATATTTGTCCATCCCGCTAGCTCAGATAGGCTCGGCATGTTCCAGTCCTTTCCTGAAATCTTGCCATCTAGTTAGACCTCAGAGGGGTGCCTTTTCCCTGGCTCTGTCTAGCTTGTGGAATATTCTCCCATTGATGATTTGACAAGCCCTCTAACCTTTGAGAAAGCCAATGAGACCTGTTTTTTTCCCTCTTAAAGTACAGGAGTAGTATTGTAAATAGTATGGAAGGAGGACAACTGAGCGTACTGAATTCTAAGGGTTTTTTTGTTCATTGTTTTACTGTTTATACTTTTTTATTGTTTTATTGGTTTTATTGTTTTGTTTTGTTTTGAAAACATTTTTTATTTTCCATAACAGTAATTTTAACATCTCATTTCCATATATATAACATTTTACATATCAT
>JANHFT010003586.1:111595-124843 GCA_032467955.1 Pseudoxenodon macrops | reverse complement strand
GTGACGTCACCAGCGGCCTACTACCTACTCGGTAGAACCTGTCCGAACCGGTAGGAACCCACCTCTACTGTTTCCTCTACTGTTTCCCTGAAAATAAGATCTCCCCGGATAATAAGCCCAATCAGACTTTTGAGCGCATGCACTGAAATAAACCATCCCAAAAAAATAAGCCCTCCCCAAAACACAGCAGCAACCATAAGGTGACCATGCTCACTATCTGCTGCACCTCAAAAATAAGACCTCCCCGAAAATAAGGTCAATTGCTTATTTCAGGAGTCAAAAGAAAGTAAGACCTGTCTTATTTTTGAGGGAACACGGTATTAAACTGCTCAATCTTACCTAACTTTTATTTAGAGTGTCAAGGAAAGTGGTTGGCATTATGTTATAACTTTTATAATGCTGAGCATTCAACCATTTTCTGTAGTAATCCAGCGAGAGAGCAAAAACCAAGAATTGGCAGCAAATAGGGATAAATCTCTTCCAATTTTCACCAAAAGGACAGCAGATGACCGTATGTCAAATTACATTTTGGCAGAAATATATTGTTGTGTCTCCAACAGCTTGTGTAAAACACTAACAACAAGTGAAAGATAGAAAGCCAATTGAAAAGAAAATTAGGATTTTATGGAAATATAGAAACTAAATAGAAACAGCATGGAGGAATTAGAAATGTATTCTTAACATTTTGAGAATGATTTTTACTGTTCTTGGCATGGGTAAAAAAAAACCTAATATTTGACCAGACATCACTTGAACTCCAGATTAGAACTCCAGGAACTAAGCTAATACACCCATCACATCCCATAGTTGTAGAAGCATTTCTACGTCATCCCTGATCTATGGAGGCCACTCAATTCAGAGTTCAAGGTTGGTGGCAGCATGTTTGTGTGTGAAGGTTTGGAGTTGTTATCGGGAAATATACCCTCTTCCTCAAACATACTCTATTATAAACACTACCACCCACTACTCCTCCCCTGTATTGGTAGGATATTATTAGTTCTTACTTTGTATTTGGCTTAATAATAAGCCAAATAACTAAAATAGGCGATTTTGATGTGATTTTTCTAGAAATATTTCTCAGGATGCAATGCAATGCATTGACTTTAAATTCATCAAAAGGATAAGAAAAGGGCAGGAATGTCGGGCTTTTATTCAGAATGTGCTCTGCATTCAAAAGTATAAAGAACTCTCTCAGCAGAAACTCTGCTTTCAACAGAAACTCTTCTCTCGCTGTGCTAGATGGCAATTGGTAATTTAAATTTTCAGCATTCCTGCCCAGAAAACTATCTCCTAATCTACCTCAGATAGAGGTCATAGGCACTGAAAAACAACTCCTTTTCAGAATATAAAACATAACATTCCATCAATCCAGGATGATGAAAAGTGAGAGCTGAGAGGAACAGAGTCATACTTAAAAAGAGGACTTTAGCATGTGGTCATTATAACTTGCATTTATAGCAAAGCAAAAATGAATAATAATGCACAGCTCTGATTCAAAGAGAAACAGGAGCTTCAATTAAAGTGTGCACTTAGCACGCACACACACAGACACACTAGAGGCCCAAAGAGACTAGTCTTTCATACAGCACCTGTGCAGTCCTTCTGGCATTCAAAAGGTCAAAATATAAAATGTGAAACCATTTCTATAATCAGAAGCTACAGGGAAAAGAGTAGTCCCATTCTTTTCTCAGCCTTCCAGCTGAAAGGATAAACAGACTGCCAGTCTGGCATGGGAATTGGCACAAGGCCATATTCACAACAATTAGATATTAACTTTATTACCTAGTGTATTATGAATCATATGCTCATTCAAATGTGGCACAACTCATGCTTTTGCATACTTTGTTTTAGGCCATGGATATGCAACAGTGTTCTCCATCTAACCCTGAAGTGTCATATCCCAAATCCCTTGACACTAGTCATGCAGCTGTGGTTAACAAGAGCAATACTGTAGTGACAAATCTGGAAGATACCAAGCTGCCCACTTCTGATTTAGGATCATCTGTCAAAAGATTAGCTGTCAAATGTGACCAAATACCCCTTCAAATAAGAATAGCTATATGAATAAGCTAATCCAAAACCACAAAAACAAAACAGGGAAGAAGAATAGGGTAAAACTGCTTTCCTACTCCTACTTTCCTATATGCATGGATTGGGTAGAGTTATTATTTAGGAGCAGAACAAAGGGAGGAAGGGAAGAAGGAGAGAAATAGAAAGAAAACATCTCACAGGAAACTTAACTCCACTCCACAGCACAGAGTTATCATTTTACAGAAACACACAGTGTGTTATTATAACTCGCTGTTCCTAGAAAGAATTAAACATTTCTGCCAACAGCCACAAATTTTCTTTAAAACTGTAAACATTATGCAGAGGCTTTCAGACTATTATGCCTTTGCCAGAATTCCTCCAAATAAATTCTCAGTTAGGAAGTCATCTTACCACCTGATTGGCTAACACTAGGCATGAAACTGCTTTTTATAGTGACATGGTAAACATACCCACCCAAATGGATCAAACAGAAATTGCTTAGAAATCTTCTTTTGATAACTGGAGTCTTTCTGAATCTGAAGCCTACTTGTTAACCTGAAATCAAGATGTTTATGAGCATCACACATTTTTTCTGCTGCTTTTCTTGTTTAGCCAATTATGCAATACAGGGAACTACCCAATCTCATAATAGAAATACTGATGTTTTAATTAACCTAGTTTAGACAATGTAACAATGGAATTAAAGTGATATTGGGGTCATAGGATATGGAAATATGTAACTACTGTTTATATGTTCTAATATTTATAATCTAAATAAAGTAGAACAAAAGAATATATGTAATACCTATCTTTATCTCTTGTTGGATTGAAAAGCTCTTATCTGTTGTGCATGTTCCAACTATTTGCTCACTGCTACAGGTAGTCGTTGATTTATGACCGTTTGTTTAATGATGCTCTGGAATTATGTCAGTCTCAGAAAGGGGCCACAGACCACGTTTGGCTATCGGAACACATTTCACCCCCCTCTACCTCTACAGTCACATGATTGCGATCTGAGTGCTTGGCAATCTTTCACACTTACCAAATGCCCCACAATCATGTGATCGCCATTTGCAATCTTCTCTGCCAACAGAAGGTCAATGGGAAAATCGGTATGGAAGGTTGCAAGCTGCTGTCACGTGCCAAAAGGACCCCATGCAACCAGGCACAATCAGGCATGGAGCTGAAATCCTATGGCAGGGAGTTTTTTTCAGCCAGCCCTCAGATGAGAGGGAGCCAAAATCTAAGTAGGATTTTCAGTCTCTGACTGAAGGGCGTAGTGCAATAAAGTCAGGAGCATGGGATGCCTTGGGGACTGGGAGGGGGGGGTTAGGAGGTCCCTGGAAGGCTAAGTGTACTCCATGCAAGTATTCCCCACAGCCGACCCTAGAAGCCCCAGCCTGGCTCAGCAGAGTGGTGCAAAGTCCCAGCTGCCCTGGGAGGTTCCAACCACATGATGCAAAACTAAAACTGTCCCAGGAAGCCCGAAACTCAACCCAGTAAAGAATCGCAAAATCACTCTACATTCCAAGGCCCCTGCTGTCCTGCATTTCTGCCCCTGTCTGAGTTTCCACTTTCTTGCTGCCACTGCTGACGAGGCAAGCACGGCTTGGCCATTTGCAAAGCAGCTGTTGGCCACATGAGGCCTTCTTCTCCAGTCTCATGAGGAAATTGCTGTGCACATCTTCAGGAAGAAACTCTTGTGCACATCTTCAGCTGTCTTGCGAAGGGCCAGTCTTGGCATGCCTCAGCAGCAGCAGGAGCAAGAAGATGGGAAAGAGATTGGTGCAATGTGGGGCAGCAGAGGGGCCAAAAGGCCAGAGATGATGGGAGGTAGAAAGTTGGGGGGAGCTGAAGTGCCCCTTCGGTTTCATAAGTGTAAATGATGCTGCCAGGCATCTGAATTTTGATCACGTAAGCATGGGAGTGCAACATCTGTCCCGTCAGGGACTGGGGATATGTACCATTCACCATTCATACCAACATAACTTCCAACGTTGTAATTTGCGGACTATCTATGCAGAGCAATGCCTGTTAATCAAATGTGTCTATAAGAAGTACAGAAGCTGCCAAAGTTTTCCTGAAGCAGAAGCTGCTACAAGTATAGGCCTCTTGTAGCATGAAAGAAGCCATTATAAGTTGTTCTTCAAATATTATTCTAACAGCAGGTGGCTTCCCTTCCAGTTCATTCACCCAGATGTCAACTCCTTACAACAAGAATGCTCTCTCTCCCAGCTTTCTTCACTATACTGTAAAGAAGAAGCCAGAGATGGATAATTTTGTAACTTTCATGAAAAATGCACTTGTGAATGGGCAGGCAGAATCTGTCTCACTAAACAACAAAGTCAAAGAATGCTGATATTTCCTAACCATTTGCAAACACCAGGGCAAGTTACAGGTGTGTGTAACCCATCTGATCTTTGGGATGAAGTATCATCCATGTGCTAATGTTATCCATTATGTTATGTTTTATATCTTTACCCAGAGCTGCCTGAGTGATACCATGGACACCCTACCTCAATGCCTGTAGACTGTAGAGGCCTAGATGGGGTGCAAGGACTTAGGCTCAACCAAAGCAAGACTAAGTGACTGGGTGTTTGGGTCTTTGGTAGCAAGGTTTTTCCACCTCTGATACTGGATAGGATGACACTGCCTCAGACGGACTTAGCATGTAATCTGGGAATCCTTTTGGACTTATCTCTCCTGCTGGTAGAGCAAGTGGCAAGTGTGGCGAAGATAGCCTTTGCATACATTTGGGTTGTGCACCAATTGTATCCATTTTTAGATAGGAAGGCTGTGCTCATTCTTACTCATACTCTTGCGACCTCCCATTTGGACTACTGCAATGCATATTACATGTGGCTGCCCTTGAGGGCCATTCAGGAGCTTCAGCTCGTACAGAATGAAACTGCACAGGTTGTAAATGGTGTTGTCTATTTGATACATGTAACACCACAATTGAACACAGAATGAAGGATATGCCTTTGATAACAGTCTATCATCAATGCTTAGAAGAACTGAGGGAAATGTGGAAACTTTACTTGTAAGTTTTTGAACAGCTCTAGGTCCCACATGCTCATGCTTTCATTTCTCTCACTACATTGCACACAAACAAATTTGGTATCTTTTCAGATGCTTCAGCAGTGACCTATCTGAAAAGTACTGCTACATAAGGAATATACCATGTAAGCTTGATTCTCAGTAAAATAAAATGGGTGCATCTGTCTGAAAACACTATTCCAAATTGGATTTGCAATGCTCAAGACAGAATATAGTTAATATGGACTGACACGTACACTCAATATAACATAGTAAAGATTTACACCGATCACTAAATTGTACTGGTGTATAACTGGAACCAACCAGAAAACTGTATGTATATGTAAGCAATAGGGTTGAATGCAACAGGAAGTGAATCTAACTACAATAGTGGCATTATGTTTTCCACGGAGCAGAATTCTACAAACCACACTTCAAAGCCAGAATTTCCCCTACACTGTATACAATTAATTACCAAGTACATAAAACTTTTTAAATTTATGGAATCTGAATCTATGCAAAAATCTGCCCTCAAATGTCTCTCATCCTTAATAGCTCATCTAAAGGTTATACGCAGTTTTATATGTTTCTTAAAATGGTCAACTCTGTTATGATCTATTGAGCATCTCATATGTATTTATTGATACTCTCTCCTAAATCATGAGGGTATCCTTGGTTTTTTTTACCCTGCAGTTCTGCACCATACCTTGCACCTGCAATAACTTCTGTCAAACATAGAGAATCATTCTCTACAGTGGAACTCCTTAACCTTTTTGTGCTTTGAGACTGTTGAAACCTGCAGACCCATTCTCAGAAAAAACTATCTAAAACAAAACACATGGACTATAACTATTAGAAACCAATTATGGAAACAAACAATGCTCAAATATAATCACCAAAATAATAAAAAATATAATCACAAGTCTTGCTAAATTCGTTTAAGCTTAATGAATATTTTTTCCACATCTAAGATCACAGACCCCTTGAAATCAATAGATTCCAAGTTAAACCTTCTGTCCTACAGTAGAAGGCCTCAAACCCCAGACTGCAGACCAGTACTGGTCCGCAGCCTATTAGGAACCAAGTTGCGCAAGCCAGCGAAGCTTCAGTTATGCATGCATGTAATCCAGGTAGTACAGTAAATCTCTCTCACACACACACCACCAGTCTCTGGAAAAATAGTTTTCCCGGAAACTGGTCCCTGGTATAAAAAAGGTTGGGGACCACTACCCTACAGCATCCATAGGACACTGATCAAGAGAATAAAAAGCAAGGAATTCCTAAATGTAGTCCCTGTATAAGATAGTTCATAGAAAATATATTTGAGAATGGATATGCAGAATCTGCATCACCAAAAAAAGAAATCAGGGAATGCTGTATGTACAAAAATTATCAAGATTGATGGCCAACAATAATGCCAAGCCACATAAGAGTGAACAAAATGCAGTTAGTATATCTACCGTAGTCAGCACTATATTAAAATGTTATAGGCTGTAAACTTTGGTTGACAATATGAATATATTGGAGAAAATATATTGGAGAAAATGTGGGAAACTGGTTTTAAATTAACATTATTTCATATAAAAGATATACCAATGGTACATGGCACTGACTAAAGAGTCAGAAATGTATAAGGGAGTATCAAATCAGTGTTGGAAATATAAAAAGAGGGGATATGCAAGGACTTGTGAAAAAGCAAAGAAATTTTGGGTGCAAATTCACATCAAGATAAAAAAAGTACTGCAAATTAATTTTACAATCAAATCAGAATTATTATTGGATTTTATGAGTGCTGAGCTAAAAAGAAATATAGGAAACTGTATATGTTAACAGGAGCAAGATTATTCTACCCACAAAGATGAAGAATAATGAAATAATCATAGAAGAAGGTTGTATTATAAAATTGACTTAATTTTATAATTGCAAAAATGGCAAAAGTGACTAATTTGGTCAGGGGAAAAATACTATTTTAAAAGACTAGAAGCCTTACATGGACGTTTTGCTGAAAGAAGAAACAATGGAATTGAATGAAGAAAATATAGAACTGATGACTGAGGAATTTGGAGATTAAAAGGATTAATAGAGCAGGGAAATAGTTAGATGGCAATTACTGGATAGAAAGAAGAAAGAGCAGAAGTCAAACTTCTGAGCTTCCTTTCTTTTTTTCATTTGATTTCTTACTTTTTTTATTCCCCTTTTTTTCTTTTCATGTTTATACTTCGTGTTGTAAAATTCTAATAAAATATTGTTTAAAAAGCACTGTATTAATAATTTTACTTGTACATCACTATAACGGCAGAAGAAACACCACCATTAACATTTCATGGAGGATGAAATGAGATTATTAATTCAAAGCCTCTGATTCCTGTCTCTACTGATACAGAATCTCCTAATAATTCCTGTTATGCTTTTCACTCAGAAGACCGGAGTGAACCTGGCTCCACTTGAGGTGTTCATGATCAAGAACCTGTACAAATGTCAACAAAGACAGATACCAAGTCTCACCAGTAGCTCATCTTAAACCACCACAACTCTACAAATAAGATGCAAACAGCAGTCCATTCAATAGAATTCCAAATGATGGCCTGTTCTGCTGAGCAACATGTAAGTAAACTAAATTCAGGGCTCCTGGATTTCTTCATTCAAACTATGTACACTCAAGATGAAAATATTTGAAAAGCAGAAATTAAATAAATGACCATAAAAAAATTTTCAGGAGCATCACTGTGAGATGCATAATTAGTATGGATCAAACTAGTACATATTAGAAATATTCAAACTATTTGCATCCAAAGCAGGAAAGAAGCTTCATATTTGATGTGGATATGATCACTATACCTGTCACTAGAGCCTTAAATAAATTATGCTTTTTATTAGGTTCATATAGCATCTATGGTCCCAAGATAGTGCACATTTGAATTAAAATAGCAATGTTACCATTTCTTTATCATCTCTCTAACTCACAGCACATATATTCCTGGAATCATGCAACTACCACATGAGTGTACATGACAATGTTGGATCTTAAGAATATTTTACCAGGAATAATCTTCATTGCAGACCTGGAACATGTTTTGGGTGTAAGCCCCCAGATATTAACTCAGCACTGTTGCTACTTGTGAACTTAAAAAAAACCAAACCTGATATTAATTCTAATGTAATTTTTTGATAGTAAGAACTATCCGTACATTCTACATTTTCTAATAGTAAGAACTACCGGTATGTTCTCAAACAACTAATTATTTAAACAAATCTTACCTACAGAAGTCATTAGCATAACTTCATTGCGCTTAGATTCAAGTTTTTCTTTCACCCATGGAAACTCTTGTAAGGATTCTAGAAATGCTTCAAATGCCTTAGGCCCTCTTGTTGGAAGGATATCAAGAAGCACCAAAGTTTTCCGTTGGTTAGTAAGTTGGGCCCTTATTTCTTGCACATGATTGTCTGTTATAATTTCTTCTTGATAAAGATATTGAATGATAAGACCCTCAACCAGCAGGTCTGCACACAGCTCCAGGCGCAAGGAGCGCAGAACCTGCTTGTCTCTGGCATCCATTCTGAGAAAGGAAAAAAATATGTGAGTGGCCAACTTTGAAGACATCAGTTTGGAACTCTATCAATACACATTTGTAAAATATGGCTATTTTTATAAAGGTGATTATGATGAGGCATTAGTGGAGAACAAATACAGGCTTGCCTAAGATTTTTCATAATGGAAAAGTTCCATGTTCCTATAGAAAAGATACCACAAAATGTGACATATTGTAGCCATATCTTTTGGAGACTAGAAATTCTAGCATTAATGGGCGTCGCCTAGTTTGGATGTTTTTTGAACTGCAGGTTGTGTGTGTGTGCGTGCGTGTTGTGTGTGTTGTGTGAATGGTGTGTGTGTGTGTGTAAAGGACATATTGCAAAAGAACCAGACAAACTCTCTTATTTAATATTTCATGACCACTGATATCTGTTGTAGACTAGGACAAATCTAAAATATAAAGACATCATTGATTATGGTTTATCATTTTAAGCTGGCATGTTTTAAACTGATTTATTCAGTTTAAGTTAGTTTTAAACATATATACAATATATACTCTATCCTAAAGCAAAGTGACTGGGTTTACAAAAATCATGTGGTTTGGTTCTATAACAGAATATTATATAAGCCTAGTTAGTTGTAGTTTATTCAGCAAATAAGTTAAACAACCAAAAGTTTAACAGTTAGGTTAATATAATATACTTTAATATATATAAAAATGTAAAACCATTGTGCTACAAAACAAAGCATTCACTTTAAACATGCATTCTAAGGGTGTTTAGGGTCACACATAGATCCCATTTTTTTAATTAAAAAAAATGAAGAATAGACAACTGCAACCCAGTGCTTTATTTGGATGTGTCTTTCTCTACTTGCCCATTAGGCCTGCATTAAAAAAAAGCTAAAGCTAAATGGAAGTAAAATTAAATAGAAAACATCTTAAGAGTATGGCTGTCTGAGGAATTCTGGGAGTTGAAATGTACACATCTTAAAAGTTGCTGAGGTTAAGAAACACTGAGCTACAGAACTGATGGGAAGCAGCCATGTCTGATTGGTATGACCATGCCGATCACAATTATTTGTGAGAGGATCCTTAATATACACAGATTTCAAAATGTACCCATTTGCTCCAAAAACTTGGGCATCTTAGGACAGTGCAGAAATCCAATTATTATTTAAGGCTCTTCTCACTTAACCTGGATTGCAACAGGTTCAATATTTCTGAACATAATTTTATTTGAAAAGCACCTAGAAATTCAGCTGATTTAAAATACAGCGCTATTTTGACTGGAACTAGCTGAACAAGCTTCATCTTCTAATTTGTTTCTAGCTTTGTTTTTAAATCCACAAACCAAGTGTGTCCAACCTTTTGGGCTTGCCTGGGCTATAGTGAATGAAGAGAAATTGTCTTGGACAGCACATAAAATATATAATATAGTTAATGTATATAAATAGCAAACATCCTTTTTAAATAATTTTTAATAAAATCTTGAGGGACTGAGTTACTAGCTGTCCAAGGCCGTGGATTAAACATGCCTGCCTGTAAAAGTTTGGGATTGGGGAATTTTGAAAGACAATATATCCCCATGTTCCTCCTCAGTTCACCTAGATCTTTAGCACAGATTCTGTTCAATGTCCTTCACTGGCAGAAACCTCAATATGTCAATCACTGTATTATTGTAGCAACAACCTTTAAAATTTTGTCTAGCTGTGTCTGGAGTGCCTTAGAAGAAGCACCCTAGTGTCTTCTAAGAAAGGTTTACATATTTTTGACTGTGATCCATGAAATTAATCCTGATTTTTTTTCAAACTGTCAGTTTTATGACGCAATGTAATACCATCCAACTGAGCTTTGTTTTTCCATAGATTGACCTGAGCCACTTTAGGAAAACTACCCCAACAAAACCTTGGATTGTAAGATAAAAGTAAATAGACGTTCTAAGGGGGCCTTAGAATTACAATGAGAAACATAGAAAGCAGTACAAAGTATATTTTTTTAAACAATCTGAGAAAAAAATAGAAGCATTACACTTTTAAATGGTATGGGTAATCATGTAAGTTCAACGTGTTTACATTTCTTGTAACATTTTTTGTTTTTAAATATGTATGTATATTGATTTTTAATTTGTTTGTATTGGGTTGTTTTTATCTGTTGTAAGCCACAGAGAGTCACTTAGATTAGATAGGAAGCCATGCAAATAGAATAAATAAATCATGATTTATCTTTTTTCATTCACTCCAGGATAACATAAGGGATTTTCTTCACACGTCCTTCTATTAACGAAGTGAGAAGAATTCCAGGTTTCCTTATTTTGCCTTAAGTATATTTTTAGACCACTGTATCCGGAACCCAATTTAAGAACCAGCCACGCTCAAATCATTTTATTTTGGACGATCATTTAAGCAGCTTTCAGATATTGTTATTCTCCTCTCTTTAATCTTATGCATGCAGCAATAACAGTCAACTCACAATTGAAAGCCATTACTTGCAAAATGTAATTCAATAACATTTTTTTTTTAAAGTAAAAACAGCAGAACTTTGTCCCACAAAGAAAAACTGCAGAGAAATGAAGTTGCAGGTTTATATAAAGCCTGAGAAAATAAACCGGACTACTCTGAAAACTCTCCGTTGGCACAATAATCAGCACAGTAAAAAGAACAAAAAAAGGTGTTCTTTTAAAGTACTTACAAAATGAAGCGAAAATGTTATTTATTAACTCCAGGTGTAATTCTGAACTGCTCCCCCTGCACCATTTTTCCTGGAGAGAAAATCGCGAAACAGGAAGTGCTCCTTTCCCACATTTCTTACAAGCGACAGACCTCGATGAAAGGCGGGCGCTTGAACCAAACTTGCGCGACGATACGAGTCGGAAGTTCTTGCATCTTTTGCCGCCATTTTGCCTTTCGCTTACAAGCTTAGAGGAAAGAGCGGAGCAATCTGAAATTGGAAACGTTGCTTCTGTGATTAGCTGCTTTTACGAGTGGGTTACTCGTAAAAGTTGAAAAGGAACAGAAGCTTTTATTTCAAAACCATATTACGACCAAGAACATGGTAAAAGCCTGGATCTGAATATATCGAAACTACAATTCCCAGAATTCCGTGGACTATGCTACGAAGTGTAATTGCGTGAAACTCGGAGAAACTCGAAAATATTTTTATCTTTCTTCAAATTGGAAAAAGAATCTATGTTGCTGAAATTCTGTACAATTACCATTTATCTGAAATGAGTTGCAATTTAACTTTTTGGTATTTACTGATAAAATACACTCTATTGCTAAATCCAACATTAATATATGAATAAATCTAAACATTCAGAAGATTTTAGGGCTGTATATATATTGTGCTGCAACAATCAGGATGACAACTAGATGGCAGTAAAGTGATTTTGCATCTTTGTTGCCATCTTGTGGTTCTCTGGAGTTAATGCATCACCAAGATAGCAATTCAAGAAGAATCAATCCAGTGGTTAATACTAAGATGTGGCCATACCACACATACGTTGTTTATCACTAAATTATATATTTTTTCTAACAGTTGTTATAATGGACTGTGAGAAGTATTGTATTCGTGATTCAAAACTGAAACTATAGAAACTATAAACTATTTATTATTCAAGAGATCAAATTCAGTTTTGTGTTAGAAAGGTTATGAGAACAGAATGGATCATGTTTTGGCCAGGTTCTTAAAACAAGAAATTAACATAATTGCTAAGGAGAACTCTACTAAGAAATTACTGGTAACTATATTTAGAGCATATGATTTATATATTAACAGTATTTTTGAATTGCCCATATCACTAATGTGCAAAAATGTAACAATAAAACATCAGAATAAAATAATATCCCTACAACATATAAAAGACATTCAAGAAGAAACAGTGGCAGAATTAAGCTTTAAAAGTTTGCTTGCATCAAATAGTTTTCACATTATTGCAAAATGCCATCAATAGGAGGTCAGAATAAGATGCCCCAAAGATCAGTGCTATAGAGAAAGTCTACTTATCCATAAGGGAGTAGGGATCTGAATATGGTTTTTCAAGATGTTCTGACAGGATGAGTGGAATCATTTTGAAGAAAGCACAGAAGGAAGCATTTGCCAACTTGATGTAGCAAGAGAGCATAGATGTTTCTGAGAGGACACTGTTCAATGATGCCCAATTTAGCATAAGTGTGCCAGAAGTTTTGAGTGTGCTAGATGAGATCAGACAAGCTGAAGAAGATCAGACTGAATATATTTTCTTGAGAAGACCAGGAGATGATTGAATGAGAGATCTGTAGGGGATCGGGGATCTGGCAGATAAATTAATACTGTTATCTGAAGGAAAGGAAGGAATGTGGATTGGACTTTTATGTTAAGTTGTGGCAATAATTGGTTTATTGAAAGGTGTTGAGTGAGTAGTTGAATGAATCTGACCAGGCATGGTCCACAGAAATGCCTTGCATATGGTGGCAAAGACTGGTAAAGTATGTGATGTTTGGAGCCACTGTTGGCCTCTGGAAAAAATACAACGAGGGCTCAATTTAGCACCATGATGGGCAAGGAAAGTGGAGTAGGGGCCTAATTGGATAGTGTTGTGTTCTGCCTAATCCCCTGCATGCTGTACCCCGGAGGGGGGATTATACATATACACATGAATGAAGGGTGT
>JANHFT010003586.1:94826-110911 GCA_032467955.1 Pseudoxenodon macrops | reverse complement strand
TGTTGCAGTGTCCAGGAGTCCTGGGATCATCTTTTGTGAACTTCTGACAAGCAAAGTCAACAGGGAAACCAGATTCACTTAACAACCATGTTATTAATTTAACAACTGCAGTCATTCACTTAACAAATGTGGTGAGAAAAGTCATAAAATGGGTCAAAACTCACTTAACACGTTTCTCACTTAACAGCATAAATTTTGGGCTCAATTGTGGCTGTAAGGTAAGGACTACCTGTAGTGATCAAATCTTGAGGGCATTTTGGTCTAAGTAGGCTCATACCTGATTCTACTAGCCATGGCCTCTACCTATTGTTTAAACAGGAGCTACAAGTCCAGAAGGATTCTCAATTTACAAGCTAAATTCTTTGAGGAAGCATGATATTATCCAGAGAAATTACAGATGTGAATGTATTGCCCAGATGCTTATTAATGACTAGGAACTTGATAATTTAATTTTTGGGATTTAATTTATTCTTATTTCATCTCATATAGCCTCTAGATACTGGTTCAGGTTTCCACAGAATTTCTAGCTTGGATTGAGATGGCAATGTTTAACTGAATGTTACTGGAATACTGATACCTCACTCCAACAGAAATTATCTATGCAGTTTCATATAGATGTTAAATATCAAAGGACTTACTATTAACTTGAGTGCTGTCCTCCTAGAACTATTGACAGGAATGGGCTGCTTAAGCAGGTGGTTCCACTCACTATAGAACAGTACCTCAAACTCCCAACTTGGCAGACAGTCCAGAAGATACTGATGATGATTCTGAATACAGTATGATTCTGAATACTGTCAAGAAATCTAACAGAACAAAGGGGGCGCATTTCAGGTTGCTACCCAGGATTGACAATCATACAGGGATTGCAGGAACAACCTCACCCTGCATTCTATTAATCTCTGACTTCAAGAAATAGTCATTGTAATCAATCAAATCAGACAAAACATACTACTAAAGAATGTTGTTATGGCTAGATATCTCCAACTCCATACAGTCCCCACTCCCAGTTTCCCACAGCACTAAATGTGGCATCCCAGAAGATCCGAAGTAAAAGATGGCTTCCAGAACTGACAGTAAGGCTTCTATAAGAATAGCAGTATTCTTATAGAAACTCCTAGATGCTATTAGAACATCGAGGACTTCAATCTCCATGCCCTGGAGGATGGAACTGCAGTAATTTTTAATGAGTAAATGGCCTCCATGGCCACTGTAGGTTTGTTGCAAGTAATTGTGATCCCACGCATCTAGATAGGTACATGCCGCACTACTTGTTTCTTTAGAGGAGATGAGATATTTTCTGAAGATGGAAATAGTGACATCTTTTCTTTGGCTTGGTAAAATCATTTCATTGTTGCACTATAAATCATGGATGTCCTGGACCATGGGTGACAGACTGTACAATGTTCCATCCCTATAATCCATTGGATCCAGACATTCCAGAGGGTATTTGGTGGTGGCCATGAATCTGGTTTCCCTGTTGACTTTGCTTGTCAGAAGTTCACAAAAGATGATCCCAGGACTCCTGGACACTGCAACAGTCATAAATATGAACCAGTTATCAAGCATCCAAATGTAAATCAGGTGATCATGGGGACGCTGCAATGGTCATAAGTCACTTTTTTCCAGTGCTTTTGTAACTTTGAGGAGTCACTAAGTGAACTGTTGTAAGTCAAGGACTACCAGTACATGACTGGACCTAGACTACTACAGTACACATTTATGTGAAGTTATGCGAGAGATTACTTGGACCCTGCAACCAGTCCTAATTGTGGCATCCAAAATGATGATACATCCCACCATTTCAGAATGAACCTATTGTTAAGATTGCTGCACTTATAGGCTACCAGGAATACATTAGTGTGCTGGTTAAGACCTATATAGTTATAAATGGTGCAGCACCAAGATGCATAGGGCACTGTCTTTCCAAAGTTAAATCTGTCACACTGCCATAAACATGTTAAGATAGTCTGCTAAGCATCCCATCCCTCCCACAAAGAATACTGGAATATGGATGAGACTTCCTGTCTAGTAAGCTCCATAATTTGGAACATGCTTCTCCATCTTTTATTTTCTAAGACAATAAAAGCAGCACACACTCTGGGTTTTAATTAGCTCTTACTGGTTTTTAAAATTATTTTCTTTTTTGTTTTATTTGTGCTTTTTAAATTGATTGGGGCATTCTATCAATAATATAAATACCCCCCAGCAGCGTGCCTGCTACATTCTGTACCAGCTGTAGCTTCCCAGTGATCTTCAAAGGCAGCCTTGCACAGGGCTGTACAGTTCGATATGTTAAGAATCAACAATACTTCACTGTACAGATAAACTTCCTATTTGAAAAGTAGTGATTTGTTTGCAAGTAATCCCTTAAAGAATGGTGTTGATTCACTAAGAGGGTGGCCTGAAAATTTTCTCCTTGCTCATTTTAAAATAAATGGCAGATGATATCAGGATGTCAAAAAGTCTGAGTATCAACAGAAAAGAAAGAAGGCAAGAAACAAGTAGAATTCTCAGTTTGCTTCACTCCTTTAAGGGAAACCCTTTCTGAATCTGAAGAGTCATTCCTGCAGAAATATCTCTGTAGCAATTCCTTATGCACTGCTGTGGAGTGCTGGGTCTCCACTGCTGTGGAGACAAAGTTCATTGCACCCTTTCACAAGGCGGAGGGGTGCAAAGATTGTATATGGAGAGCCCCATACAGTAAGGAGTTAATAGTTTTGTAGTTTGTTTTGGTTAAATAGTTCTTTAAAGTACAGCATTAGCAGCCATACTCAAACCTAATCTTTCAGTGAGTATTTTGAATATTATTGTAAATTATTATATAATGGCTACACAAGTACATTGGACATTTGACTATGATTTGATGAATATACTACAATGCTTGGTGGCTATTTCAACACACTAAGCCAAAATATATGATAGCTTCGACAATGGATGAATTTTGCTGGCAAGGCTAACACAAGCTTCAGGGATTTACTTTCAAATAAATATTAAGACTGTGCTCTAAAAATATTCTAACTATCTCCCCAATTACAAGAGGAAGGAAAATACTGAAGAACTTCAAATAGGCAGCCTATCTTGTGATAATTCTCCAAGCATTACTAAATTGGCTAAAAGCCTTTGTTTGATGTAAATGAACATGTGCAGTTAAATCTAGGCCATGCTGCTTACTCTCAATGACAACTAAATCTGATCCATCTATCAACTGGTAGTATAAAATCAGGAATCTATTTTTTTCTAATCAATGTAAAGCTCATAGATACAAATGCTTTATTCTCCAAAAACAAATTAAAGATTAAGATTTCCTCAGACTAAACCCAGTCCCTACATGCCCATGCTGTTTTCTTGGCAGCAATATGGAAGTGATTTGTCATCACCTTTTAACACTGCCACCTTTTAAAATTTGTATTGTATAGCCTACAGCCCTGGGAAATTTTGATAGCTTCTGTCCACTAATTAACTAATGATGACCTTGTTTAATTTTCTTGGGATGAGAGGTGAAGGAGAATGAATCATGTTTGGCTAAATTTTAGAGTTGTACCTCTCCCATTCTTTTTAGAAATAAATCTCCTAAAGTAGTGATGGCTAACCTTTTCTGGACTGAGTGCCCAAAGCGAGAGACCGTGAACCCCCAAAATGCATTGAATGCGCTCCCACATGCGCTCTGCCTCCCCGTGCATGTGCACCCCATGCATGCACCCCACATGCACCCTGGCCCTCCGTGCATGCACCCTGCCCCCACGCATGCAACCCCTGTGCATGCACCCCACCCCCTGCCTGCCCCCTGCATGTGTGGCAGAGACCCAAAGACCGGCTGGCTGACGGGAGGTGCACGCACATGCACGGCAGAGCTGAGCTGGGGCGATGGTTTGCGTGCCCACAGAGAGGGCTCTGCATCCCACCTCTGGCACACGTGCCATAGGTTCGACACCACATTCCTAAAGCAATGAACTAAAAGCAGAGTAGTCATAAGAGACATACAGATTTCATGGCAATGTTGTACAACACAAAGCCATTTTCAATCTCACTTAAACGTGACACTTCAAATCTCAGCTGAGTGTCTCAATAGAAGCAGTGAGAGGACTTTTGAAACTGGCATATAACAAACAGCAGGGCTCTTAGTATGACTAAATGCCATTTCCTATAACTCAGAGCAGGGTTTGCCTATGTGTCAAAAGTCATGTGTGAATTATTATCAGATGCTACATTCTCCGAGTATGCTTATATTCTGTTGAATACTGATACATTTGCTGTCACCTGGACTGAATTTTGTTACTTTACTTTAGTGAAAACAACTCTTGTAGATAAAAGTACTATTGAAATCTGTCTCTTTAGATGCAGTTTTCAATATAAAATACAGAAAAGCTTCACACAGTTCAATGTTAGATAGGTGACTATATAAATATTTTAAATAAACATACATACAAAGTAGAAATACATATTATGTAAATGTCAGCATAAGTAATCTGTAATTAAAAATCATATATAGTATACCTATATTTCAAAACATGTACATTTCTGCCCTTATAAATTTCTTAAATAAATAAATTAAAATGTATGCACCTGAAAAGAACGTTAGGGTCTACCAATATGGAAATACACCTGGCTAGGTGGCTCAGCTTGTTGATCAAAAAGATCAGCAGTTTGGTGGTTTAAATCCCTAGTATAGGTCTCCTGCATGAGCAGGGGGTTGGACTAGATGACCTACAAAGTCCCTTCCAACTCTATTACTGTTACTAATGTTACTGTTACATTTTGGTTAAAATAAAGTGAGTAAGAGTACATTTTTATTCTCTAGAGAAGAAAGAACCAAAATTAGACTTGGTAGCAAACTGCTGTTTCACTGCTAAGTTACTAAGAATAAATTATATCTCTCAACTTTGTATCAAAGTGTTTTAATATGGTACAACAGATCAGGCTAAAGCCATTTTTCATAAGTACAGCAATTGAAATAATTAATCATCAGTCTTTATGCATAACCTGATATATGTAAAAGTTGATTAAACAATAAGATATATTGCTTCCTGCACTGAAATATAATAATTTTCAGGACACTTTTAATGTAGTTACAGAATAAATAATAATAATGGATATTTACTGAATATCTTAGATTGAATTCAATGTCAGACTGAGTCATAAGGTAAGTTATGTTTTTTTAAATCATAATAACCATAATTAAAATAATATTTTAGTGTAATACATGAAGGCATTTATAGATTGATTTTATATACATTGTATGGGAATATATTTTATGGCAGTGAATTATATTTGCTTCATCAGTACATGTTTAGAGTTGTTCCCTCAAGTTGGAGGAAAAGTTGTACTGTAATTAACCTATTATCAAAATATAGTTTAACTATTGGGAATGCCAAATATTGAATGGTGATCATCTTTAATGTTTCAAATGCTTTTGATTTGATAAAAAAATTACAGTATTAAGCATGTGTCTGAATTCCTGTATTCTTTAGATTATAACATAAGCTAAATTATGTTGGTGCATAATTTACAAAAACTATGCACACTGGCATATTCTGTTACAGCTACCGGTAAGTTTAAATTGCCATTGACTTTCATTCACAATTTCAGGCCAAAGGTGACAAAAAAGTAAAGCCCTTTCAGAGGTGGGTTCCTACCGGTTCTATCCAGTTCTATAGAACCAATAGTAACTCTGTGATGATGTCATGGAGCCGGTTCTGTCGGTGTCTCCATGGGTGCCGCCATCTTGTATTTTGCTTTTGTGCATGCACAGAAGCTAATTTTTGACTGCCCTGCGCACACTCTGAAGGTGCGACCCTCAGCGAACCGGCAGTAAGAGGATTCAGAACCCACCTCTGAGCCCTTTGTCTCTTTAGAAAGACATCTAATTTATCCAACACCTTGCAATAGACTCTCTCAATGGTAGTAAAATAAAGATAGTTAGTTTTCAACATAAAGTAGTATGACACCAAGCTAGTATGGAAATAACCTTAGATAGTTCACACAAATACTAAACCAGGATATTTTAAAACACTATTTAATCAGCCACAACAGTCTAATCTGCATATTGAGCAGGGCTACACATTATAGTACACCAGAAACAATCACTTGATTAGCATGGCATGACAGTCAGCCCCATGTGCTGGAGTTACCACAGTACCTTTGAGTCACTACCACCAAAATAAGACTAGAAAATATATCATCCTAGCATTATAGAAATCAAGGAAGAATATGAGGTGGTATATTCTTCTACTTCTAATTCAACATGCAGGTCAAAAGATTAGGAACAGGAGGCTTTGCAATAATGAAATATACATTGCTATATCAATGGGCAATCTGAGGCCAATTGCAATATGCCAGCATCCCATTTGCTGTTCCCAGAATTCCACTCCAGTTCACTGATCCAAATAAAAATGTTTGATGGGTGGTCCAGAGACGACATGTGTGCTATAGAGGCTTACTTCATCTCTCAACTTCTGCCTCTCTCTCGGTGTGTGTGTGTGTCTCTCTCTCTCTCTCAAAATGGACTACCGGTAATTTATTTGGATTCTTTAACTCTTTGTAAAAGAAAAAGGGGTGAAAAAAATGGTCCCACATTCATTGTAATGACATCTTAATCCTCCAAACACAGCCACCTACAAGCAAAATATAATGTGCAGCAACATGTGGAATAATTTTAGCATATTTATTCTGAATATACAAAGCAGCAATGAGAATAAAGTGGATGTAAAAGAAACATTTCATCAATAATGTTGCATACCTCCCATTTTTTGTTGTTCCCACAGCAACAAATGTATCTACACAAGATAGTTTTGCAAGTAAACATGTGAGCATGGCCTCAGTTTCTAGACATGAATATCAGTGTATCTCTGCCTAAATTTAGCTCCTAATGTGCACCTGGCCTTTGCATCCCCAGATGGGGTTTCCCCCTCTTATTTGAATGGACAGAATAAAGACCAACTTTAAAATTAAACTTCAAAACAATTCTATGACTGCATCCACCAACTGTTGAGAATTTATGCAATAGTATTTAAAAAGTAAAAGTGGATATTTTTCTTCCTTACCCATATTATTAAAATTCAAGTCCTTCAGGACAGAATAAATGTAATCCTTTTTTGCATTATGCATAATTATATGGGATTAAACATAAAATGTAGTTGAGGCTATTAGTTTGAACAGTATTTAAAAAGTGTTGAAGCAGTGTACGAGAGGAATTTTAGAGCTACTTTATTAGCTATCACTAAACTTATCAAAATTAACTGCTTGAATGTCAGTATGAATACACTTGGTGCCAATTTTTCTCTCTTCTGGAAATGACAGACAAATATTGCTTGTATAATTTTGAAAAGTCCATTTGAACACAGAAACTCATGAGCATAAAGACACTGCAATTTGATTTACTGAGTACAGTCTGAAATTGGAGAGTTACAGGCTTGAATAGTTTTTTAAAAGGCAAAATTACTTGCATTTCAAGGAAATAAGAACACTAATAAAATTCTACATTGTAGAAGTTAGTCATATTTGCTATTGTTTTGGATGGAAACAACTGCAAGACTCCAATGTAGATATTTATAAAGCCTCATTCAAGGGAGGCCTGTTACTGATGTTATGGATCTAGCAAAAAAAACAACCCTGTGCTAACACAAATAGTGGTACATTACCCCAAAGTACTGTATTCACTGAATCCCTATAAGAGGAATAATATGACCTTTGCTTTTTCAGCCCTACTTTGGAATAAGATTGTAATTACCTTGCCTTAAATTAAGAATGATTGATTCCACCTGTCTCACTCCACCCCCCCACCACCCCACCGTTTCTGGCCTGACATGGTTATTCCCATGTATATCATACTTCTCTTTCTCTCAGATTAAAGTTACCATTTAGGGAGGCTTTGTAGAGACTATACTGAAGTCTTGGGTGGGCTTGTGTAGCTTTGGGAGCTAAGCATATGAAGGAGACTGTTGTAGCTCCCTAGAGTGTTCAGAGTTCATATGTGATTGACTGCTTTATATCTTACCTAGAAATTTAATCCCATTTTGACTGTTTAATTAGAGCTTTGCTATAATGCTAAACTTACATTGTGTTTACAAATGGATAAACTTTATCTATAGCTTTCATAAGAGCACCAGTATGATGTAGAGGTTAAGGCATCAGGCTAGAAATTAGGAGATCATAAATTCTAGTCCTATCTTAGGCAAGAAACTAACGGGTGATCTTCAGTCTCTCTCTCTCTCCCCCCCCCCCACTCTCTCTCAGGCTTAGAAAGAAGGCAATGGCAAACCATTTCCCAAAAACTTTGCCAAGAAAACTGCAGGACTTGACTAGGTAGTTGCAAAGAGTCACATGGACTTGAAGGCACCCCCCGAAAAAAAGTTTAATGTATTCATAACCAGGAAGAACTGCTAGATAAGTTTTTAGTAAGAAAACACTCGAGTGCTATAATACTAGAAAATAAAATCTTGCTATTTATTAATATGTAAATTATAACTAAGAATGTGCAAAATACATAACCAGGAGCATTAGACTGATCTGATCTCAGACAGCGAATCTTACCAGCCAGTCTTTTATGCTTGCTGGAAATTTATTGCCCAAAATGTATGTTCCCTTTGTAACTTCATAAAAAGTTTACAGTGACCTAATCGCAGAGTCATTTGCTGCTGAAATCCAGATGCCTATCCTCCCCTTAGCCCTTCTGATATGAGGGGAGCATTCAACTGTAAGTGGTCACCAGGCATCGGCAAATCTTTCTTAATCTTTCAAAATACTGATAAATGAAATATGCTCTCAGAATGAGGACCATAGATTATTTTAAGGTACCCATAGTATCACTGACTGGTCCACATTATTCAGAAGTTATTATGAAGGGCAGCCACATCATTTGGATTGAGATTTAGTAATATTTTATAAGATGACTTCCTGTAAGAGAACCTCTCAGAACTGCCTCATTTATTTTAAGAACAAAGTGAGTGCATAGGTATCAAAGAGCAATGAACTATTTTCTTGTAGGCACTTGTTCCCACTGAAACACATTTCCCCTCAGCTTGTAATTCTAATAGCATCAGGGAACTTACTGAGCACCAAAGTTTTAACAGTGGAAAGCTAAATCCAAGTCCTCTACTAAAATCTACGAACATACACAATAACATACCATTTTCATAATGATCTACACAATACGTTCATGCAGCTGAAGATTTTGATTTATCACAAATTGTATTCAGGACCTGTTTTCTTAAAATGAGGCTGAGTAGGTGCTTATACCCGATATCGATATTCCTTTAAGAATTCCTTCAATCTTGTTGGTAACGGAAGTTCCTGGATTTTACTTGTGTATCTGTTTATTGCTACTCTACACTGATGCTGTAGAGACAGTGTTGAATGATAGAGAGGTTTATTCAAATAAAGATGGACTGTTCCATTGGAAGGTATTTCAGAGACCATTCTTCTGTCCTTGCACATAAGGACATAATATTCAATTAGATGAACCACACTGTCAAATTGCTGGAGCCTTGATCGGATGCAGATAACAGAATCCAGACGGAATTTACCACCTTGAAATTCTATTCGTAAGTTGGTAGGACCTACTGAGGTTTTAACTGAAATAGTAAGTAAATACTCTGAGTGAGAGCTGTCTCTGACCAAGAAAGTCCCTTCAGATGTATCTTGTAATCTTTCCTTTGCTTCTGCAACACTCATGCTTCCCCAATACCATCCTAATAGAAGAGAAAGCAAAATTAGTTAAGAATCTTCAGCATATTTGTAGATAGAATACCACTGGGAGCGAAAGATAATCCAGTGCCAATAACTATCTGCACTGTAGATTTTTTTATAAAAAATCAGCATAATCAATGCATGAAACCCCAATGATTCAAACCCATTAACATTCTAACAATACTTCCTAATTGTCCTTGAATAACTAATGCAGTTTTTCACTTTTACTTTCTGCTTTGTGAAACATGAATGCCAGCCCCACAAGGCCAGAAAAGAATCAGAAACAGAATCTGACATGTATTTATTTAACAATAAATACCATTACACTTCATAGAGTTGATTTCTGAACCAATATGCTTAAGAGTTATATTGCAAAAGTTCTGTATGAATACAGTATCAACAGGATTTAAGACTGCCCATTTTTCAATAGCCTTATTTCATTCACATAAACAAGAAAACAAACAAAGAAAATCCAACCCCATAACACTTCAGTCATCAAATACAGTGCAGATACGTGAAATATTATGTGAGATTAGAACAAGGCAAATTTCAGATCTTAAAGAACCTAAAATTTCTCTAACCCTAAAAAATAATAAGAGAAAATATATTTCATGTAATAACTGAAGTAGCTTGTCCAAGATGGTTGCCCCCACATGCATTAAAATACAACTCCTAGGATCTGGTGGCAGAATCTGAATCATTTTTTGCTATATATAATACAGTAGTAATAGCTAAAAGTAATAACCTTTGCAGTGTATCCAATTTATTCTGAGAACTAAATACAAGACCAAATAGGAAAACTGTAGTGGAATAGTGACATCTCTTTTAAAAAGTGTAATATAAAAATTAAAAGTAAAATAAAAAGTCTTAACGTGAATAAAGCTAAAAGATTTTACAAAGAATTCTTATTAAAATTTCTGCCCACTGTTCTAAACAAATGGATCTGTTTTTATTAACACAGTGATGTTTTCCTAGAAGTCTTATGTAACTCTAGGTTTACTCCTAATTCTGCCCAGCATTTCACTAGTCTCTTAATTCTGAGGTGCTACTACTAGTGGGAGAACAAGTTCACGATTATACAATGTATCTGATCATGAACACCTAATTGTGTTGGCTAATCTGAAATGTGGAAATCCAAGATGAATTGAAGCTGCAGCACAGTGCTCCAACACACAGGTCTGAGAAACAGCAGGACTTGTCCCTTCCTCCTTATTCCCAAAACCTTAAGCTATCGTTGTATTCCATCAGAGAGGATTTGCTGCCTGCTTCCTGAATTACTTTTAACTCGGAATGACCATTAAAGAAAAGTTGAAAACCCACCGCAGTTTCCAGACGCAAGAAAAAGAACCACGGACTTAAAACTTGCATCATGGAACAACCTGTAGAAAAGTAGCCAGCTAACCCTGCAGAGGTTTTCCAAGGAGGTAAACACAATAGGTTTGCGGAATAATTTGGGTTCAACCCGTCATCTTCCCACCCTCGTAGCGCGATCCTTTCGAGGCGTGCCTGCAGCCTCGTCCTCCACTTACAGATTCTGCTGGGCGCCGGTTTTGGGGGCTCCAGCCTCCACTTCTCAAGGGCTTAATGGCGGGAGTCTTTTTTCACCTCACAATCCCATCAGCGTTGGGGATGATACACAACAGACTCACTCCAGTTCCTACGAACCCTGAATGCAGGGAGAGGACGAGCTATTTCCCCCACCACCACCACCCCGGCTCAATCTAACCTCGGCTGCCCACTCCCCGGTTCCCCGGTCCCCACGCTCGCCTTACCCGCGCATCTCAACTCCCTCATGGCAGAGTCCAGGCGCTCCCCTTCAGCAGGTTCCGCCGAAGCTCCTCCAGCTTCCCACTGGGGCCCAGCCCTGTCGGTGCCATCCGAGGATTCGGCCGAGCGCAGGGTCATTTGGGGGCAGAGACCACGGCGTGAGGAGGAAAGCAAGGAGCGCCGGGCCCTTACCAGAGTTCCCGGCGGCTGCCCCAGCCCATTGGACCGCCGCCCGCGGGGACCTGCAGCTCTGCAGGAGAGGAGAACCAGGGCCCGGCGAGAGGTTCCGTCGAAATCCGCCGCTCCGAATTTTCACTTACGGAGCATCCCTCGGAAAGGCGATCCGTTTGTTTGCTGGGGTGGGCGAGGGGCGTCCGCTTTTCTCTGCCTCCTTCCTATTGTCCCGACTTCCCCGTTGCACACGAGGGGCAGCGGCACCCGCCGGGAAAGCGCCTCATCCAGCCGCCACCTGGCCGGGGATTTCGAGGATGGCTTACCGGCTGCTTCCCAAAGGTGCCTTTCCCCTCCTTTCCTTTGCACACTAGAGAGTCTGGCTGCTCTCTAGGAAACAATCGGTGGGCGAAGAGCCGCGTGGACTCGGCCAAACTCTTCCTTTCGGCCTCGCCAGCAAACGCGGCAAAAAACCCCAGAAGGGCGGGATGCTGCTGGTCTCTTTAGCGCGGCGCTTTTTAAACGGAGAGGCCGTTGGGAGGCTCGCCAGGGAGACTAGCCCTGCTTTTGTTTCCACAGGACGGAGAGAAAGAGAGAAAGACCCCCGGCGGCATCAGCTGCGAGAGAGAGAGAGAGAGAGAGAGAGCGAGAGGCCGGGCGGGCGGGCCAGCTCAGGTTATCCCTCTGCAAGAGCTTCTCCTACAACCCGGGGCAGGAAATATTCATGTGACGCGTGGACGCCAAGTAAACAGGAGCCAGGAGCCGCGGCCGGCGGGCGAGATTTGCTGCCTGGTGCGCGCCGATACCGAAACAACTCAGAAAGTGGGGTGACGCGGTTGCATGTCATGGCTGGGATGAATAATGGCGAGGCGAGCGTTGCCCCCGTCTTTCCTCCCGTGCCATTTCAAGATAGGCTGAGCGAGCTTCTGCTCTCGTGCGGCTGGGGGGGGGGGAGGCAGGTTCTTTGCAGGGTTGAAGCATGAACCATAAGGCATATTCTATTCCATGCAATGTCTACTAATCGGGAGAAGAGAATGGTTTCCAAATTGATTGGTAGATCAAAGCACTTTGCTTTCCAACTTTTTGATAGAATTTTCATGCTGTACTATCTGCTGCCTTAGACAATAACTTTACCTAGAGCAGGAAAAATCCTAATAGGACAGCTTTAGCAATTCTGAACTCCATTTTTGTTACTCTTTTTGATCTTATGATTAGTAATAGCGAAGGTTAAGCATGTTGTATGCACCCAGACCAGAAATATTTCTGCTGAGCAGCTAAGAGCAAAGCAGCAGCAATAGCAATAGCACTTATATACCACTTCGCGGTGCTTTACAGCCTTCTCTAAGCGGTTTACAGAGTCAGCCTCTTGCCCCCAACAATCTGGGTCCTCATTTTACCGACCTCGGAAGGATGGAAGGTTGAGTCAAACTTGAGCCGGTCAGGATCGAACTCCTGGTGGTATGGGCAGAGTCAGCTTGAAATGCTGCATTTTAAGCACTGTGCAACCACAGCTCCTAGCTCTTATTAGGCCCTTCTGTTAAAAACATTTGTAGCATGCCTTGCTTTCTTGGCCTATCCACTGCTACAAAACAATTGCTGAACTGTTGGGTTTTTGGTTTGTTTGTTTGTTTGTGGCAGCGAATGCTTTACCGCTTCCACATAATTAACCTTTCGCCAAACATTTCATCTTACCACACAGATGCGAGAGTCCAGGTCAGCAGAGACAGAGAGGGAGCAGAAGATGTCATTGTTGGGCTCGTAGTAAAAGTCCACTTCATCAAGTTGTAAGATGGGAGGAGAAAACTTCTCAAAGCCATCTGGGAACCTATGAAAGGGGGGGGGGGAGAGAGAGAGAGAGAAAAAAAAAAAGTCCAGGGGAATGAGCAAAAATGGAATTGGCCAGAAGGACCCTCATTGCTTCTATTACATCAGGAGAATCAGCTTGGCATTTTCATTTTGCCTTATGGCAGCATATACCATGGTAGGAATACATAGTATAGTTAGCTAACATTTAGTTAGTTAATATAGGTAGTTACATTTATATAATGTTGTTTTTCATGTAATAATAGGTATGCATTGCAGACTTATTATTTAGAGGTGTGCTCTAGAGCAGGGATATCAAATTCAATTTCATCAGGGTTGTGTTTGACCTCGGGGGGGCGGAGTGGCCGTGGCCAGGATGGGCGTGGCCTGCTTGACGTCATTCATGTCGGGGGCACCTATGGTGGTCCGAGCGCTCTGCCAGAGAAAACGGAGGCTCCCGAGCTCCGTTTTTGCCTCCTGCAACCCCGCTGCCAGCAAAAACGGAGCTCGGAAGGGCTGCAGGCGGTCCTTCCGAGCTCCGTTTTCACTGGCAGAGGCACCGCGGGCCAGTCCTTCGCTGTTTCCAGGGCGGCCCGACAGGCCAGATGTAAGCACCCCGTGGACCACATCCAGCCTCTGGCCCTTGAGTTTGACACCCTTGATGTAGAATGTATAATGCTGCCATTTTGTTGTGGCTACACAGTCCTACAACTAGACAATGCCTAGATAGGGGATATCCGTTTGGAAAAACAGACATTGCTGCCTGAAGAAAAGCTACGATAGTGGACTTATCAAATAATGAATTGACTTGATTCAAGTTACAAAACCCTTCCTTGCCAAACCCATGTTTATCATATCTGTCTTGCAAATTAGGTGCCCGAGGCTGGATCATTTGCCTAAGGCAGTGTTTTTCAATCTTCGTTGTTTTAAGAGGCACGGACTTCAACTCCCAGAATTCCTCAGCCAAACGGCGATCATGTGACCGCAGGAGGCTGCAACACTCAGAACTTTCAGGATCGGTTATAAGTGTCACTCATTCAGCACTGTTGCAACCGTTGTTGAATGAGTGGTTGCTAAGTGAGGACTGTCTGTACCGCGTCTGAGAAGGCGGACAGGTGTGTAAGAAGAGGTCTATCCCTTCTTTTCCTATGACGCACTAGAAAAGTGGGCTTTCTTGTGCCCATCGAGATTCACTTACTTCATTATCACCTCAGATTCTTTGTCCACTGGCTTCAGTTTTGGCCTGAGAGAAAGAAAAAACACCCATCAGTCTTGTTGCAATAAGAGACAGGTATCAAATATCCAATCACTAAGCAGCCACTTGGAAGTAGATAAATTCTCAGGATTGAGCACTTAAGAACGACCGTAACTAGATTCACTAGATCTTGGTTTTCTTTAAAAAGAGAGCTTATTTTCCTTTCCAAGTTATTTTTCCCCTTAATTCTGTCTCATAAACGTAAAGGATTTCAGAGACAGAAAAAAGAGTTCACCAATTTCCCTTCATTGAGTATGAAAAACCACTTAACGCTAATCATCTGACTTGTTCTTTATTTCATGTTTTATCGGTGGCTAGAATATTCTTTAAAAAAAAAAATCAAACCCCCTAATTGTGAGGACAAGAGGAGGAGAACTAAAGAGAAATTATTGGGCTAAAATAGCCAATTAGCTATTTCTAGTTTTTTGAATCAGGATTTCCCCCCCCATTCTTTGACAGTAGCCGGTGAAACTTAAAATCGGGATCTCCTCAAACTGAAGCAAGCAGCACATGCTTTCCTATTTCTACCAACATCCTGTTAGTATATTTGTCAGTTACAGTAAGGTTTAAAGCTGGACTCTTCAAACATGGCAACTTTAAGACTTGTGGACTTCCAAGTCCCAGAATTCCCCAGCTGGCATAAAGCAAAATTAACCAGCAACTTTTAAAGACTTGTGGACTTCAACTCCCAGAATTCTCCAAACCTGCATGGCTGGCTGAGGAATTCTGGGAGTTGAAGTCCATAAGTCTTAAAGTTGCCAAGTATGGAGAGCTTTAAAGAGATAAGCCTTTGCAATAATACTGTTGATAATGTTTACTGCTCTAATGATAACACAGTGATCGAGACATAACTGGAGGCTGAAGAGGAGCAATCTTCCCCTAACTAAGAAATAACAGTACATCCAAATAATGAGAACGAATTAGTGCAAAATATTACTTTAGCCCATAAATTTTGAGACTAATGCTGCATGCCAGGAGCAGGCCCTGTATCACCATTTAAGAAATTGTGCTAAATCAGCTCCTCCGTCTGTAGATCCTGCACTGATCCACCTTCAAACAGACCTAGGCAATCCACCCAGATGTTCGTTTCCTTTTGGATACTCACAGCTTCTCCAAGAGTTTCAGTTTGCTCTGAACTTGCGACGCCCTGTTTGCGTTATAGCGGAATCGATCGATAAAGACCTGTGGGAGAAAAGCAAAGTTGATTCGCTTATGCAGGAGGACGCATCAGCTGCTGCAGGGACACAGTCTGGCAAATGAAGTTTGGAGTCCATGATCCAAACTACAGTATTTTTCGGAGTATAAGATGAACCCCCCCCAAAAGTGGCTGATAATTTGGGTGCGTCTTATACTCCGAATGTAGCTTTTTCAAAGCTTTTTTTCAGACCTAACGAGGCGAGTG
>JANHFT010003586.1:83192-94349 GCA_032467955.1 Pseudoxenodon macrops | reverse complement strand
TGTGGCCCTGTGAGTTTCATGCTTCTGGCAAGGGCCATTTTGTGTGCTTTTGCAATTCTGGTTAGCTTGGGGTGGGGGTTGGGCCAGATGACCTCCAAGGGTCCCTTTTTCCATCTCTGTAAATCTGTTAAAATTGTTACATGTGTTAAATCTGTTGCTGGTGCCACTTTTGTGTGCTTTTGCACTGTGTGCGAGTCAGTACGGCTGCTTTTGCATATGGCGCCTGAGTCAGTTGTGTTGTTTTGTGTTGTGTAAAAGTGTAAAGCTTTTTTTGTGTTCTGTGTAAAGTGTAAAAGCACACCCAGTCACCTGACCCCCAAGCCACGCCCACAAAATAAGCCACACCCACAGAACCGGTAGAAAAAAAAAATTAGATTTCACCCCTGCTACGGGGTCATGTGACTGGTGGGAGTGAGTGACGTCGAGTTGGCCACGCCCACCCAGGTTTTGTGGCTCCCGGTGTTTTATTTTCTGTGGGAAACGGGTCCAAATGGCTCTTTGAATGTTTAAGGTTGCAGACCCCTGGTCTAGTGTCTCTCTGTCCCATGTCTGAGCCTGAAACATGACTGAAATACTTCACAAAATCCATTTCTAGGGTGCTTCATTCTTGGTCTCCTACCTCTATCATTTCTAAAAAGGGAATATTGGAAACATGGCAGCAGTTATTTAATAGCTCTCTGTCCAAAGAAGACCACCTAAAGAAGAGGCACATCTCACCCTCTTTTAAGGTGCCGACAGTACCCTTTTGCAGTACTGTAAGGTATTGACTACTACTAGGTGTCAGCGTTCCAAGTAATGCACCCATAAAAATTAGAACTCCGAGGCAGGCAGGTTCCTCAAAGAATAATTTTATTGCGTAGATCATATTGGCACAACTGGTGAAAGCCGACTCTAAAAGTTCCTGCGGCTTTCACCTAATTAAAAGTAAAAGTTTTCCCCAAGTCACTGGTCACACTGTCCAACCCAGGAGCTGGCCGGTTGCTTGGTTTACTTCGCTGCTCCTCTGGCCAGCCAGCTGTGGAAATGTCCTTGGGTTCCCAAAGGAAAGTTTTATTGTTTTGGCTACAAACTCCCTCTAACTATTTCCCTCCTCTCTTTGTTGTGAGGGAGCCCTGAAGCCTCCAAGATGGCCTCAGCCATGATCCCTTCAGGGTTGACTCTTGGATCCAGGTAATTACGGTATCTCCCCTCTAGCCATGTACATGAACCAGGAAGGACAAAGATCCAACCTACAAGTGACAGAGGACATCAGGAAATACCAGCCAAAGGAGTCCCAGACAATACTGGTATATCAAAAATGCCCCAATCACCAGCCTATACCCTGGTCATATTAAGTCAATTACAGAGCAAATCTTATTGTAGTGTTACAAAAGGATTCTCAAAGGATTATTTTAATATATGACAAGTCATATTTTACTCAAGGTTTTAAGAGAGTTTTTATTCCTCGTATTTAATTATAGAATTATAATGCATTATAATGTTGGATGGATCATTTTGCCACAAAATTACATTGATTAGACCAATTATATGGTTAAGCAATATTTAAAGGACATAATGGCAATAGAATTTGTGTTATGTTTTCTCCTTCACAAGTGTTTAAACATCTCTATGTTAAACAGTGTTACTCCAACGTAAATAACTACTGGAAAATCCAGTTCTTGATGCTTTGATATACTGATATACACATCTGTGTTAGCACTAAATTCTTTAACTGTGCTAAGATGGAGGAAGCATGGATACTGGAACAGTTTATGCAGTATTTGTTGAAGCTGGTTTAATGACTTCTAAAAAGGAAGTGTGGGATGGCATTATTTTGCTAATCATACCCATAAATAACATGCTACTAATTGTCAGATTTAAGATTTTCTCAAAATAAGAGTTGAGATTCCCTTCAGGTTTCTCAAACAAATGTTTGGTACTTGAAGGTCCAATTAAGGTTACTTCAGGAAGAGAAAGACTATGTGTAAATTATGATAATTCTTGGAGTGATACTAGAAATTTAATTTACATATTTTCTTATGAAGTTGAACGAAACTTTGGCTAACAGTTGTGCAAATGGTGTGGATCTTAAATATCATCTTCATTTATTTATATCTGGAAATAATGCTAAATATGACCAACCTGTAAACATCAATTGAAACCTCTCAACTTAAAAGTCTAAACTCTGATATTTGGGGAAATTAATGAGTTACTTTTATATTCACTTTAGTACATATTTCCATAAGGGTTTTATGCATATCTGACAACTAGATGGAAAGTTCTTATTTTTTTTAAAGTAGTAATTCTAAGAATTCAGGCAGACATTGAGCAATTCTGAGAATTCAGGATGTGTATTGCACGCCACTCCCGCCCCATATGAGCCAACATAGTTCTTGAGATCCAAGTTTTACATAATGGCACCCATGCAGTTTGGAATTAGTTGTTGTGCTAATTTAAAATATTACAGTGAAGTTGGGTAAGTTAGAAGGAAGAAAGACTCCTGCTCAACTTGTGAATTCACTGATTTTAGAAATAGATTACAGTAGTAGCAGCTAAAAAAGGTTCATAGATAGACTTAAGAGGTTGTTGCTGTTTTTTGTCTTTTCAGGGGCTTTTCTAACCATAAGGGAATATAAATCAAGTAAGTAACTGAAATATTTAGCAAATTAGAACTTCAAGAAACTTTGGAAAGTGTTGGTTATGCTGATCTTTTTTCTCCAATCTCCTTTATTTTGCATTAGGATTTTGCAGTTCAATGATGCTAATGGTGAAAGACATGGGGGAAGAGCCGTACTTTGCAATGAGAAAATAAAATAAATTCCCTCTGGCTGAGATATGCACATATCCATGTAATCTTGGCGGTAATATGGAAAATGTTTGCCATGTTCTTTTTCCAGGATGCTTTTTTGTTTTGCTTGCTTGTTTGTTTGTTTGTTTGTTTGTTTTTGCCTTTTTAATCTAGCCTAGAGCTCTGAGATTACCTAACAGTCGCCAGTTCAAATACTGTAGTAAGTAGATCTAGTTCTGCTTACTTTTTTTTTTTTTTTGCTGGGGTATTCAGTCATTAGATATATACTGCTCTCAATTCAGCCATAAGTACTTGTGCAGTTGTAAATGCTGAAGCACAATTGGATAAAAGTGCCCAATTCTATTTCAAACAAATGCATACATGGGTCTTCAGCTAATTATTGTTCACAAATCATTTTGAAAAGCAGCCCTTCATTGGACACATTTCAGTAATCTAATATGTAAATTGTAGTTTATGATACACCAGCCTACAGTAGCAACCGGCACTTCATGCCTAAGAACAACCTACACATCCTGTGTACTCTTACTTTATTATTTATTTATTTATATTATTTATTTATTTATTACAATTTATTATTTTTCAGGGAGAATGTAGCATATGTTCAGATGAATTATAACACCTGCCAATAGTATTTGTGGATGTAGTGGTCTGACTTTCTGTTGATTTGTTTTTATTTAATCAATGGATAGATTGATCTATACAGAAACACAAATAATGTATAATTGTATCAAGGACTGCATTACTATGTCCATTTCTTCCTAGCTGCTAATTACAGCACAGAAGTGGTTTCATTTTATTTGTCCTCCTCTTAGAATAAACAGTCTTTTCCCTGAATTGAGAAACAGGAAAATCAGGTTTAAGTTTCTTGCAAATTATGGCAAACAATTGTAGATATGCTTCAGAAAATGGAACCGACAAGGAGATTTGCTAAGTCTTTTACATATTTGTATGCACTCTGGTGTATGAAGAAAGGCTACTGTTTGTTTCATTTATCTTTGTAATAATTTGTAGTGAGAAAAACTAGTATTTTGGTGCATTCTTAAACGTTCCTTTGATGACTGTATTATTTGCCCTACTATGTTTGATTTCTTAAAAAGGAAAGATGCAATTTATTGCCAGATAAGTACATAGGAGATTAAAAGTTATTTTGACCGATCTGCTGCAGGGCTTATCACTTACTATACATCTATTCAAATAGGGACAAGAGGAGTGAAGCTGTTAGATACAGTCTGCAGCATGGACTGCAGGAAGTTCAGACATGCTGCTAATAATTGTATGTATACTTAAGCAATGACTATGTTCACATAATACATTCTGGTTTAGCACAATGAGAAAAACCAACCATTGAATAGCAGCGGTTCTTCAGCATTCTGAAGGGAATTCTTTCTCATCTCCGCAGGGATTGCTCTTGGAATCTCGGGTTGCATTCAATTACACTCTCTGCCATTGAAGTATGTTTTTAATAACTCCAGCTGCAGGGATTTAGGTTTCTCTTGTTTTCCAGGAAAACCTGTACAAAAGAGCTAGGTTTTTTTCCACAGGTTTTTCCCCCCCTCCCTAGCTCATAAAATCAGATTATTCGAAAGCGTGTTCCTGTGTTAGTATAAGAGAGTGCAAATAGCGTTGCAAAGTGTATTTCTCGTGGGTGATGGATGTTCCAAATCCATGACTTTAGCATTTTATTTTTCTGGCTTTGTTCTCCTTTCCCCGTTGGCACAGGTGTTATGCAAGGATCATCTTATAATCATTATGTAATGATCTTTTGTGTTTTGACAAGTTGCTTAGTATATAAGCTATTTTGAGACTTCATGCTATCAAATTAGGAGTTAAGAGACAGTCAAGTAAGAAGTTACATAACCGGCTCCCTATATTTTTGCTTAATGAAAAACAGATGCTGGATTGAGAGGTACTTTACTCTTTTCTCACCCTCTTCTTGCTCAATCACGTTTATAATCAGAGCCTCTTTTCACATGATTCTATATGTAGGTAATTCAGTTTTGCCTTAACATGCTACTATAGTAGCGTTTAAAAGTTTGTGAACCTTTTTGAATATGACCTAAAATATGACCTGTTCTCATAAATGAATTATGATGATTTTGATGCATTTGTTTACTGTAATTGGGACTCCTGTGAAGAACAGATCATGTGTTGAGTAGTATTTATACAAAAATCTTGAAAATTCAAAAGGGTTTACAAGGTTTTAAGCACCACCGTATGTGACTTGTGAACCATGACTTACGAGTTAATTCTTGAATTTACAACATGACTCTTGGGGCCACAAGGCTCTGCATCAACTTTCTATATTTCTAAATTTTTCTAAAAAAATGAATCTGACATACTGCAAAGCTCAGCCCCAATCTCTATCATCACCTTTTTACTTTCAAGAATATCTGAGCCCCAAATCAGCTTCATGAGCTTGACTGGAAAGTAAAAACTGATGGCCGCAAGCCAATTTTTATTTTTTAGAAATATTAAATCTGCTCAGGAAAAGTGTCAACTTTGAACTCATGTTATAGGTAAAATTACTGCTAACTGGAACATTTTAATCAGAATGCTCCTTGTACCCTTTGGATATTCCTGATATAGTAAATATCTAAATTCTCAGTCATCCAGATCATGGTTGTCCCAAAGGTGCTTTTCAAAAGGTAACTGGACTTTCTTGGGTTTTTTCCCTTTTTATCCACGAAGCTTGTTCAGCTCTGGTATAGTATCACATGCGCACTCAAAGCGGGAACATAGGAAGGGTAGCTGAAAGTGGAAGTGGGATGAACAGTTGTGCACAGCCTTCTTTCATATGACGAATAGATGTCTACCCCAAAGCAAGCTGCACCAAATTTAATGGAGCAGATGTCTGGATAAGTATTCCACATTCTGTGAGATCCTGAAAACTCTTGTTTGAAAGTCCAGACTGTTTCTTTCTGAGAAATAGTTTTGTGTTTTCTCCTGCCATCAGATTTCTGGCACTTCTTCCCTCTGGTCATGAAAAATGCTTGCAAGGCCACTGGAGTTCATAAGTTATTTGAAGGACGAATATCTCTCTGGCAATTTTCTATACAGGTAATCCGCAACTTACAGCCGTTTAGTTACCATTCAAAATTAAAACTGCTCTGAAAAAAGTGACTTACGACCATTTTTCCACCCTCATGACTGTTGCAGCATCCCCCTGGTCACATTATCAAAATGTGGATGCTTGGCAACTGGTTCATATTTATGATAGTTGCAATGTCCCAGGGTTATGTCATCTTTTGACAAAGAAAGTCAAACGGGGTAGCCAGATTTACTCACAACCAGGTTACTAACTTATCAACTGCAATGATTCACTTAACATCTGTGGCAAGAAAGATTGTGAAATGGGGCAAAATTCACTTAATAAATGTCTTGTTTAGCAATGGAAATTTTGGGTTCAGTTGTGGTCATAAATCGAGGATTACCTGTACATTTAAGGGGCAGTTCTTGGAGCATTTCACATTTTCATAGTATGCTGACATTACACTGGCCTTAGAAATAAACATGAGCTGAACATCCTAATTCCTCCAAAATAAATCTGCATAGCTGATCTGAAGCTTCCATAGTTTTATAATCTATGTAATCTGTAAGAGTTTGCAGGCCGGTTCCATGTAAACGCAATATAATGCTTTTTCTTTTTCCCTTCCAGTGTTGACCCTTGTGGAATATTTTTCCACAAAATATAAAGTATTTGTCTGATTCTTATCTTATTAAAAACTACAAAGCTAATAACATTGTTTCCTATGCTTCTAATAAAGTATTTTTCATTCTTTCATCTGACTTTTAAATTGGGTTTACCTCTCATTTATCCATAGTTTGATTAATCATGGAATAAGCCACAATTAGGTTCAAAGAAGTTTTCAACTATTAGAAATCTTTGTATTGATGATTTTGACATTATGCAGTGAGTTTCCCTTCAATCTTTAGCAAAAGAAAGTTTTAACTACTAATTTGAGAATTTAAAAAAAGTTTTTTTGGAATAAGCAGGAAAAGGGCGATTAAAATTAGATTTTAGAAAGTTACAAATGGGCTAAGTGTCTATATGAATTTTAAAAAAGATTTTGGAATTATAAAGAACTCTTCCTGTGGAAAAATGCCTGATTTAAAAAATATATAATGCGATTTTAAAAATTGGACACAAGGGAACTCAAAGATTATAATGAAAAGACAAGAAGACATGAACTTGACCACAGAATTACAGAATGGAATAAAATATTCTAACAATGGACATATTGAAGGTATTTTTTGAAAAAAAACCAACCAGAATTCTGAGGTTAATACTGTCAACAGAAACGTCTGCCTCTGTGGAGACTGTACCTAAAAGATGTTATGGAAGAAAAAGTTCTGCCTGACAGAATTGAAAGTGAATTTACAAATGATGAGTTACAAGAACAACATGTAAAAAGATATTATATTAGACCTATAAAAGAAACCAGCTGTTTTAATAATTAAAAGGCTGTAGACAATAAACCAAAATAGAAACAATAAACCAATAAAGGTAATTTTCCTATATTGAGTTACAAAAGAGGCTTGTTAAAGTTTTGAAGAATCTCTCGTGAAGGGACAAAAATGGACTTTTGCTGACACCAGGAGTATAAAGATGGTGCTTTATGGATTTGTACATATATAAGGGATGGGATATGGAAAGAGATCATTTGTATTTTAAGAGATAGTAAATTGTTTATACTTGTGATGTCATTTTACTTTTTATCATTTTTCTATTTTCCCTTTTTCTTTCTTTTCTGCATTTCCTTTTTATTCTTTTAATTTGTATTAGTTTTTACAATGTGTGATCCAAATCCTATGTGTGGCCCATAGCAGGCTACACTTATACTGTACATTTGTTTTTTTTTGTTTTTTTTTTGTCATTTTGATTCTGACGTTACAGAAGTTTCTGGAATAGAAAATCTGGCCATTATTTTTATAGAGATATACAATAATTTTCAATTGGGTAACAAGAAACGAAGGTTCCCACATCAGGTTTATTATTTAGTTTTTATTCTGGTTTTGGCTGCATATTGTTAACATATTCTCTCACATGCCCACACCCACAGACCCCCCCCCTTTCCCCAAAAAAGTATAGTTAATCTGAATTCTTTTACAGTAGTGCCCTCTGGTGGTTCATATCCCAATTCACCTCAGGGAATGAAACTTCTATTTTGCATATCCTTAGATTTTACAAACCAGAATCCCTAGATTCTATAAATTATCCAGAGAAATTGACAAGGATTTAGTTCGAAATGAATACTCCATTTACATAGAATAGCTTTCCATGATGATAAAGACAAATGTAATTTCATCGGTCTTTGGAAGTATTGGTTTTCTTGCGTCTAGTGTGATACCTAAATGGGGGGGGAAACCAGAAGATATATTAAGTTCGAGTATAATTTAAGCCCACTAAGCAATAAATCATAAATATTTATTCTTAGTTCCAGTCTTGAAAAATAGAGATGTAAAACTAAACATTCTCCAGAATATATTTCTCACAAAATGTGCTAGTGAAGCCATTCCTAGGCAAATGTAATTCTTAGGAAGAAAAAAACTGCATGCACATTTTCTATGATGTTATCACATTCTTAAGAGAATTCCAAGACTGGAAAAGAAATAAAAAGCAAAGTATTTGCACAATACAGTCCTCCTACATTATAGAAAATGCAGAGCAGTAGCCAGACTTTCTGAATCCAAAGAAAGGTGGACTGCTTTAGTAGAGGCAAATAATTTTGTACCTTTGAAAAAAACCAACCTTTTGACTTAGAAGAAAGAACAACGAATGGCATGGTTTAACTTCTAAAAACAATTAATTAACTCTTGAATCTAAATGTTAAAAATACTGCTGATATCAATGTCTACTCAGCATAACATGTTTCCATTTTTTTCCAGCATTTAGACATTTGATAAGAACATTTCTTGAGCCAATATGGTATACTTTTCATCCAACATGTATATGCATTTATTTTCAGTTTTGGTGCAGTGGTTAGGGTGCTGGACTAAGACCATAGAAATAGTTCAGATTCACCCTCAGCCATGGAAACTCATTCAACCTCCTTAATCTACCTATAGGGTAATCAGAAGGACAGAAATGTAAGGAACTATGAGTGCTGTGTGTGTTTCAGGCTCACACAGAAAAATGGGGAACAAATCTGGCTGCCTTAATGAGTAGGAAAGAAACGCTCTACCCATGCAAACTCCAAACACTTCTTCTCTATCATTTCCATAGAATAGTATAAACCTAATGGTTGAATCCTTAAACCCTAAGCAATCAATAACTGCACACCAAACTTGTGATACAGTTCAACTGAATTATGCACGAGGAAAGAACCTGAAGTATTTTAATTCCATTCCATTTTAATTTTACAATTGATACCTTCAGAGGTGGGTTCCTACTGGTTTGGACCGGTTCTATAGAGTAGGTAGTAAGCCGCTGGTGACATCACGGAACTGGTTCTGGTCCGTGGACGCCACCATCTTTTTTTTGGAAATTTTGTTTTTGAACTTTTTTGGGGGGGAATTTTTTTAAAGGTTTTTTTTCTTCTGCGCATGTTCAGAAGCCGGGTTTCTGGCACTGTGCATGCATCGCCATCTTGTTTTCAGTCATTTTTTTTGGTACTTTTTTTGCATGCACGTGCAAAGCGCGGGAGCACCCATGCGGAAGTGAACCGGCGGCGAGGTAAGTTAGAACCCACCCCTGGATACCTTCAGAAATACTTACTGTCCCACAGGATACCAGCGATGTTTGGTTGTGTAAAACATTTTACTAAGTATCTCAATTGTGGGCTCATTCATGTAGACTTCCTTTTCTTCTAATTTAGATTTCAGGACTTGTTCATGTGTTTCTTCTTTATAGGTCACAGGGTCTAGTTGTGGAATGGGCTGTCAAAATATATGTTATCCAAATTAAGAAATACAACTAAAAATTTATATTTTATATAAATATATATTTTCTCCAAAGAGATTCCATTTACTAACACTACACATCCAGATAGGCTGGCACTATTTGACTGTAGTACAGTTAACAAAGGATAGGAATACAAGACAGCAAAACTATTAATACTAATATACACCAAGGAATATTTTGTAAAAGTCATTTCTAATAAAATCTTACTACAAGGACTTTTCTTAGTGTGTATAGTTAGCCTAGCATCCTGTTTCCATCAATGGGCAGCCATATTTCTCCAGGAGTTTTACCTGCAAAGCAAGAAAACCAGTGCCGATTTTCTCACTGTTTCCTTCCATAACCACATATATCCAGCGATATGCTGCTTTTAAATCTGGAAGCTTACCTTCCGTGCCTACTCCCTTTAATCTTTGGGAGAAGTCAATAATTACATATTTTGTGGCACTGAATTCATAAGATAATTCTGTGTGAAATAAAAATATTGACTAAATGTTATTCCAACCAATATTAGAATCACTGACTCCAAACTTTAGAGAGGGAGCATCTACAACTGTACTCAAGGTAATCCATAAGCAATGAAAGCATTTACACCTTTTAAAATGATCCTGAACAATATTTAAGGTTAAAGTCAATATTGTACTTCTTCTAAATAGTAGTGAGATTACCAAGACACCATTTTCCCATTATGTGATCTGAATGTATTTATGTCATCTATTTGAAAGTAACTCAAAGTATCTGAGTTAACCCATTAATGTAATTTTGCTACCTCCTGTATTTACTTTTTATGATTTCATCTCGGAAATCACATTTATATTATGGTATAATACTCAATAACATATATATGAGGAAGAAGTTCTCAACAAATGAATCAGCAAACATGTGGAAAACTCTTAAAAATATCACCAGTTACGGCAAACCTCCTTCCCAAGCTGAAGGAAATCAATAACTGGCAAATGACCTGAACGTGTTCTACTGCAGGTTTGAAAGTTACCTATCTCCACAAACTCCATCCCAGACACACCAACAAGAGCCAAACCTCCTACAACTGACCCCATTCCATTGGGCTCACAACCCCTGGTGATCACAGAAAAGGAAGTGCAAGATCTATTTCACAGACAGAAGCCAGGAAAAGCACCAGCCCAGACAAGATAACTCCTTGTTGCTTAAAAGTCTGTGCTGACCAATTGGCTCCCATCTTCACGCAAATCTTCAACAAATCACTAGAGATGTGCCATGTTCCTTCTTGCTTCAACGCTCCACTATCATCCCAGTGCCGAAGAAGTCCTCCATCAAGAAACTGAATGACTACAGACCAGTTGCTCTAACATCTGTTATTATGAAAACATTTGAAAGGCTAGTGAAAAACATCACAGATCCACTGTTAGACTGCACTGCAATTTGCATACCGAGCAAATAGATCAACAGATGATGCTGTTAATATGGCTCTGCACTACATCCTACAACATCT
>JANHFT010003586.1:63092-76910 GCA_032467955.1 Pseudoxenodon macrops | reverse complement strand
CTATTTACATGGCAGCTTTCCAAGCTAGATAAGGTCTGTGTTGATAAATATTCCTTTGAAAGACTGTTTGCTAGGCCTTGCTGACTGAATGAAAGGAATTCACAGTGGTGTAAATAAAAGGGGTTTTGCTGGGACTAAGACTTTGCCTTGTGCTTTTTGGGGAAGCCTAGGTCAGAACAAATTGGTTGTAAGTCAAGGACTACCTGTATTCTTCAAAACATTTTGCATTATTATTTCTTTTCCCAACACCTTGTGACAAAATTGAATCAAGCAATGGTCATAAAATAACAAATTTATTAACAAGCTAAGAGGTTAAGCACAGTTTTTTAGTGATGTTCATAGAGCAGGGGTGTTAAACTGGATTTCTTCGAGGACCGGATCAGCATTGTAGTTCTCTGCGGGCCGGCCAGCCAGGGGGCGGGGGGAATGGGACAGACACATCTCCCACTGCCGTTTTTGGCCTAGATGGCTTCCTGCAGCATTTTGCTGGCCAAAACGGGACACAAGGGGGCTGGCCCCATTTTGGCTGCCAAAGGCACAGTGGGCTGGTCCTTTGCTATTTCCAGGCTGGCACCCCTGCCATAAAGGATCAAAATCTGTAAGATAATAAATATAACATTATGTTCAAATAGGCTTATAAAAAGGATGGGCAAATGTCCCAACTCCACACCCACCATCTTTCAGATTTTGACCTCTTCAATTTATTGTTGCTGGTAATCCTTTCTGTCTACTTAATACAAGGCAGAGCTGAGTAATTCAGGCAGAGAGTTGCAGCATTGTGACCAATGCAATGGAAATATGGTACTGTAGAATGGAGGCACTACTTTTCTCAGTATTGCTAGAGATTGGTGGCTTTTTTCCCCTTGGATATTACTTAGGTGATGGTTTCATAATGTGGTTGCTGAATTGCATTATTACTTTCTTTAAAGGTAACATTGCTTTTAAGTAAAGCTGCACTGCTGTGGCTTCATGGACATGGCTGTGTCATTTTCTTGGCAACAGTACAGAAATGATTTACTGCTTTCTTCTTCTGATAATTCTTTCTTCCTAGTCCGGTTTTTCCTGATGATCCAAATACTAATCAGGCCTGACCCCAATTAGTTTCCAAGCCCACATAAAATCAGCCAGATGCTGCTTCCTGCTGAGGCAAGGCATTGTTTGCATGTCCTTCAGCAGGTATATGATCACAGCTCAGTTCCCCATCCTGGAGATAAATTAGATACCAGAATTCTCAGTCCACATGATTATTGACATTAATTTTTTTTGTACATAATATAGTTTAACATTGAACTGTGTAGAGGAAATGCAATAATTTTCTATTTAAGCTGCTGGTGACTTAATGGATATGTTAATATGGCCATGTGAAAGTCCTTTGTGCTGTCATCTTCTAGAAGAGGGGTGTCAAACTCGCGTCGTCTTGGCATCGTCACGTGACGTATCGGGACTTTCCCCCCCTTCGCTAAACCGGGTGTTGCCATGGCCAGTGTGTGACACATCTGGCTTACGTGCCAGAAGTTTGACAGTCCTGTTCTAGAATGTTTTTAAAACTTCACTAGTATAAGAGACATTTTCAGGAGAGCATCTTGGAGTAGGAAGGAGTAATTTGTAATTTTAAGACAGGATCTATAGCGAAAGAGAAACAAATCAGCAAATAAAAGATGTTTCACATTTTCTCAGCATAAATTTATTTGAATTCAACTATAATTTTTAATATAAAATTGTAGCATCAAATATTAGTATCACAAAGCAAACTTCCTGGATGAGTCATTCATAATAATGCCAGCATTTTATAGCTACTGGAGGAGTAGGAAACTAGGAAGTTATTTTGTGAAGGACTCCATTTCTAAGAAGGCCCCATGATCAGATAACTATCATTCCAGTCTTGGATTCAGAAGAGACACCCAAAATAGAGTTGCAATTGAAATATGAAAGCATGAAAGAATTTGCTTTCAGTGCAAATGCAATATGAGAACAATATTAAATTGCCAATAGGCATTATTAGACAGCTGCCTCAAATTTAGGATGCAGTGGAATGGCAATAGTTATGTACTGACTTTTACAGCAAGAGACATACAGCACTGATAACTGGAGATGTTTGATGTGATCTGCCTTTATGCACAGGTATCACATTAAATTGATGGTATCTAACTTGTCTACATGACCACTAAGGTGTACATAAGGTTATCAGATATATGAAAAGAAATGACCTGGAGAATTGGACAAATGGGTGGGTGGATGGAACACCCTGATTGTTTAACTTTCTTGGCATCCACAACAAAATTGGGGAAAATTATTGTGAAAATAAAGTATTTAGACCTACATGTGTATGAAATTACTTTTCCCAGCATCAGTTTTTTTAATTGCAGGAATGTGTTGGAAGCAATTAGTAGGCAAAAGTTGTATATGTAAATAGGGAAGCCTCACTCCCTTCCAGTACTGATGTTACCTAGTTGGGTAATGAAATGTCTGCAAGAAAACAACCAAACGTAGACTACCAATGAATTCCATAGTTCAACCCTGAGCTACAAATATTATTTGATTAGAACTAAAAGTCTTAAGCCTTTAACTAATTCAGGTCTTATTAATTTCAGGCATTAGGGAAAGTCGACTCCAGAGCATGAATCTACAAATTAAAATCATCAACCTTATTAACTTGTGAAGCATTCACCAGGGAAGCACTGCCTCATGGTGAAAAGCTGATCCGGAAGAGATACTCAAAAGGCCTGACAATATTTGATTCTAAGCCTGCGCTTGCTGAATGGAGGGCAGGAGGATAAAAAGATCATGTGCTCCTCTTGCCCAACTCTGATAATCCTCGGTGTTTAAGGATATTGATCTACCTGTGTACTGAGGTAGAACAATGCAACATTATCTTGTTGGTAGATCTAGCGGAAATAAATGTGCTTAAGACAATGTATTTGGGAGAGAGCATAATAAACTACTTAAAAACGACACATATTTAATATTCCCCCCCATGAGCCATATTAAAAAGGCTGCATTCTGTTGCCTAAGGCAAAGCAGCAAAATTCTCATCCCAATTGGGGGTTTGCCTGAAAATGAAACCATGGTTGTTTAACCGTTATTTGCTGAATCAATTAAAAGTTGGCTGGGTTTACACAAAACCACGTAAAGTTTAGCACTGCCATTAGGTGGACCACGTGATCATCAAGAAAGTAAACATTCTCAGCCAAAGAGAGCCGCCTCAATGGTTCTCATCTTTAAAGGAGACTAAGAGCGGCGCCTTCTACAGTCCTCCCGCTCAGGAAACCATCGGGTTCATTCATCCTCTCTTGCTAGCAATTGACACTACACTTCCCAGCTTGCCCCCGGAGGTGCTGCGGTGACGTTACGGGAAGTGAATCACGGGCTTCTTCCGGTAGCGCGTAAGCCCCGAGCGGAGTCGAGGTCCAGTGGAGACTATATCCTGATAAGACAAGATGGCCGGGTTGCCCCGCAGGATCATTAAGGTACCCGCTTTACTTCTCCTCTTGTCTGTTTCCTCTCCTCCCTTCCTCCCCCTGAGGCCGCTGGAGGCAGGCCCCGCGTGTAGCTCGTGGCCGGGAGAGCCTGGAGCAAATGCTTCGGGGGGCGCGGCGTTTCCGGTGAGGGAGACAGGCAGTGGTGTCACTCTGCTTGCCCGCGCCGCTGCTGCTGCAAGTGGGGGGGGGGCGGGCGAGAGGGACCGGCGACAGGAGCAGCCACCGCCATTCGAGGCGCCCTCTCCCTCGCGTGCGCCTATGTGCAAAGGAGCGACGGCCGACGGGTGCGTGACGGATGGAAGGAGCGCCGCGGGCGAGGCCTCAGCACCTCAGCCTGCCGGGAATGAATGGGAATTTCAGGCGGGGAGGCTTGCACGAGCCCCCTCCCTCTCCGCCCGTCCCCTCTTCCGGACCTTTACCGCGCGGTCCACCCGCCCCTCAGTCCCCGCCCTTCCCGCTCCCGCTGCTTCGTTTATTCTGCGGCCGAAGAGGGAGGTGTTTTGATGGGACAGCAGGCTAGAGATGTATGACTTGGGGCCGGGCCGGCAGGCGGGTGGAAACGGCTCAGCTGAATTTCTTCCCCAGAGCTCTGATATGCAGTCTCTTACATTCGCCGCCGAAATAATTCTGCTCTTTTCTTTCCGACAAACAGCTAATCCGGGGAGAAGTGAGCGTGCTCTCCCTTCCCACGAGGAGGAAGGAGATGGTCAGTTTAGCGATGACTCATGAGTACCTCCTTAAGGAATTGTGCTTTCACCGCTTGCCAAATTGCCTTGCAGCTCCTTTCCCCACCTCCTGTGTTTTTGTTTGAGTAAATCCAGATTTGGATAAAAGGCTAAAATATTTTCATTTGAATGCATGCATCTTATGGCGGATTCTTGATGCCTCTGTGTGTGGCATAATTCGCTTTCTGCAGAATTTAATGTATAGTTTTAAAACCATGAAGAAATGAAGGTGAATTAACTGTTAAGCACTCAATTTAAAATAAATCACTTACAAATTGTCAGTCTTCTATATGTATTTTGTCATTTGTAGCATTTTGTTTTGTGTAGTTGAATATGAAAATCTGTTCCAGTGTTAATAGAGCACTTATGGCTTCTGTAGCTCAGGGGGGTTTAGGTGATTCTGCTGAAGGAGATGCATTTCCACTGGTGGATAGGGCCAGAATGGATTTCCCAGGGACTCAATTATGCTGAAGGAAACAAGGCAGATCTATGAGACAGTTACCTCCACCCTTGGTTGGTGGAAATTGTTCACTTTTCTTTCCTCGGCTGTTTGATAAAATATAATTACGGCAGAAATTTAATATAATTTTACTGGTAGTTATTTGGAGTTATAGAAACTATGCACACACATAACACACACATACAAATGATAATGTACTTTGATAACTTATACTAAAATCATTAACACATTGCAGTCTTATGGCTTTCTCCAAGATGACACATACAATTAATTGGTTTATATTTTAGAATGACTTTTCTGGGAAGGATCAGCTTTAGTGATGAAATATCTCTTCATTGGAGTAAAACGCCAATGGAATAAAATTGCAACTGTTTATCAACAGTAAATTTCTTTTAACTGCTAACTTATAAAACTAGTTCAGTATTACTAAAGGAGCAACACCAAGCTAAATCTATTTGCTCTAATGTCCTTCCTGTAGCTTTCTTGTTAACCATTTTGGAAATGGAATGTTGAAATAAAAAGGCCTTTGATATGATCAAGCAGGTCAGTTTGACAGGGGTGTCAAACTCTTATTATTACAATAATGAAACAACTTATAATAGTTCTAATCCAAACTGAGAAGAAAGCATCAGGGTTGAGGAAATGGTTGGGATTTTTTGGGGTAGATTTGGCTTACTTGATCAAACTGTTCACATACAGATGTTATTTGGAATCAATACATTGGCATTTCAAAGTTACATTTAGTTATTAGACATTGTAATTAATAATGCAAACCTGCAGCTAATTATATATTATTGTAGATAAATCTTGGAAACAACTGGAGGAGAAAAATGTCTCTTCACAAAAGGAATGGATCTCTGAGCAACAGCCACCAAATAAAAGAATGACTGATTTATTGCATTCTTTCTTAGAGAATAGACAAACATATTTCCTTTAGCACCACCTGGCTCTATGATATAATCCTTGTTCCACTAAACCTGAGGCTCCTAAGTCTGTTGTAATATCTGAGAATGGTGCTGATATGAATAACACTCATTTCGTCCACAAATCATTGGTACTCAGAGCTGGTAAAATCTTTCACATTTTAGCAATGGGATCATCCAAGAGGATTCATCTACCCATAACCTAGTTGGTTAGTAACTAAATGTATGGAAATTGAGTGGACATTTTGTTAACCTGCAATACAACAGCAAAACAGCCATCCTAGCATTCTAAAGAACTTCTATTTGTGTATACTAGTTGCTCATATAGTGAGCTATCTGCAGACAGGCTAAAAATAATATCACCAATATCAGTCTCCATTCCCCAGATCCTGACCTTTCTATAAATTAGAATCTTGCATAAGTATCAGTCTTCTCTTTAGTCCTGTTACCAGGAAGCATTGAACCTTTCTTGGCATCATCAAGAGATTCTTAAGTGGGAAGGATCCCTGATAAGATTAACAGCTATCCAGAAGTATCTGTTGTGGGGCTTTCAGCTAGTATTTCAAGTCATAACCTGAGCCCTGATTGAACTCTTATGTGAGTCAGCTTGGAACTCCTGCATGAAGTAACATTCCTTAGTGCCATAACTTTAAACATTGCTCTCTACCAAGAAAAAAAATATGTGTTATCTAGCCACACATCATCATCATCATCTCTGCCTAGCCCAGGGGTGTCAAACTGTCCATGGGCCAGATGCATCATGCGCAGGCCAAGCCCACCCCAGCGCCACGAATGGGGAAAACGTCACAAAATGTCATGTGACAGCAACATGATGCCGTGAGTTTGACACCCGTGGTCTATACCAACTTTCATCACAAAGATTAATTTAGTGTTTTATTGGGGTCAGGAAAGTATCTCTTCCTTTCAGTCAAATTCTAGGTTTAATAAAGTGGTATCAGCACAAATTGGATACCAGATTAATCACAATTTAACTGAGCAGAATAGAGAGATTCATAATTTTAGATAGCCATGTATATTCCTTCAAATGTCCCATCTTGGCTATAATTTCTATCTTATCATGATCTGCAGATGGATCAAGGATTGATTAGTCTTCAAAAATCAGAACAATCTAGCCCCAGGAGGAATTGTGTCAGTCCACTAAAAATGCACCACTTCAATTCCCCTAGGCAGTAATGCTCCCTAGGAGATGTAAAAAAAGGGACTTTCTTATAATAGAAACAAGGCATCTAGATCATTGGTGAAAGAAAGAAAAGGGAAAATATGAATGTATCATGGGCTCCATCAATATTTATATATTCTTCAAATTGGCTCATATTTGTTGCTACTTTTCTCAAGTGTTTCTCAATTCTCTTTCTGGAGTCACATTTCCAAAACTAAAAGTAGTGTCAAAATCTTTCATGCTGTACATTGAGAATGAGGAGAAAGAGATGATGGAATACTGTGTCTTTGCTGTAAAAATGATCCAGCCAACAAATATATTAGTTTTATGTTTTGATTTGGACAATTCAGAGCAAAGTTAAAGAAATTGATTTGTAAACATCTGCAAAACTAAGCGGTAATAATGATCAGAAGTTATAATAATTTTCCCCAAGGGATATCTTGCCAGATATTTCATTTTTTTCCTTCAGTAGATAATTGGAATGCTTTAAAATGGCATATCTTTCTTTCACAAAATTGACAAAAGTTTGACAAAATTGAGAAGAGGTAAATGCAGTGCTTTTCATTTAAGAAACAATAATTAAACACACAGACTGGGAAATAGGTAGTCTGGTCACTTGTAAGAAAGATCTTGGAATAATTATTAATTACAAATAATATTGGTGGGCGTTTTGATATGTCTGCAAAAAAAGGCAAATGCAGTTTTAGGTTGAATCAACAGAACTATAGCCTTCAAATTACAGGGATAACAGTTCTCTTTATTCTTTATTGATTGGATCTGTTTTGAATACAAGTAATCCTCGACTTACAACAGTTCATTTAATGACCGAAGTTACACTTTGAAAAAAGTGACTTATGACCATTTTTCACACATGACCATTGTAGCATCCTCATGGTCACATGATTTACATTCAGATGCTTCACAGCTACTCACATTTATGATGATTGCAGTGTCCTAGTGTCACTTCATCCCCTTTTGCGACCACCTGACAAAGTCAATGGGGAAACCAGATTCACTTAACAACCCTATTACTAATGTGTAAAGAAAAGTCATGAAATGGGGCAAAACTTGCTTAATGCATTTTTCACTTAACATAAATTTTGGGCTCAATTGTGGTTGTAAGTTGAGAAATACCTGTACTATGTACTGTATTGTTTGCCATGCTGTAAGAAAGTTTCAGAAAAAGTAGATCAGATTCAGAGGACAATAGGAAGAATAATTGGAGGGCTAGAACAAAGTTCTGTGAAAAGAGGTTGAAAAAATATACCTTATAATAGAAAATTGGGGTGTATATGACAAAGAATAATGAATTTAAACTATAGGATAGCAAATTCCCCTTAAACATTACAAGAAAAATTGAGTTAAGACTTATTTCATTGGGATTTTAGGGCGGGCCTGATGGCCACTTCATATTGTCTGATTGTCTGATAATGTGCTGTTAAAATTTTCTACAACTCTTGCATATTTATAATGACAAACTTTTCCCCTGATTTTTACTGCTATATTCTGTCTGTGCCTGTGCATCATTTCTGAACCAGTAACGGTTTGTACATTTGTTCTGTACCACTGGCAGCAATTTAATGTCTGCATTAATAAAGTAACAAAAGTGCATTTGAAAAACGGGTTCTATAAATATGATTCAGTAAGTTAAATTGGAAGTTTTAAAGACGTGATCTTCAAGTGTCTTTATCCTTTTTTATAATAGATATAGTATTTTTATAAATAGATATCTAGAATCTTTGGATTCATTAACATGATAATTGTTTTACCTGATATTATATTTTAAATTGATAGGCTATATTATGCCTTCCACATATTATTTATCCAGTTTCTAACAAGCTCAACTAGGATGGCCAATATTAAGAGAGAATGGGAACTTCACTAACATTTAGAGATAATAAACATTTCCTAATCTGTAGGTAGCTTGTTAACTTTTATTTTAAATCTCTGATCAGATTATTTGTTAAATAATTATGTATGAAATAAATAATATAGATATGACAAAATAAGTATTAAGATGCCCCAAACGTCACTATGCTATAATCAGAATAAAATGAAGATTGATAATGTGGGCACATATATTTCAATAAATAGAAAATATTATTTTCAGATACTTTTCTGAATGAATTAGGAGAAATTCCATTAACCAGAAATGCTTCAATGACTCTGCAGAACTAAGAATCAGACAGAATTAAAGGAGATGTAAAAAAAAACCTAATGATTGATCAGGAAATAAGATCTGCAGCTGTGACTACCATGTATGACAGTGTTTGATAATCAAGTTCTTGACTCCTGACTGAGACCTAATAATAGTTCTTTTAAACATTACAAAGGGGCATGGAAAGAAGAGATCAAGTGACAAATGGTGGTGAGAAAAACTAAAGGATTATATTAGACAGTTAAAAGGTATTTTTGTCCATGGAGTTCTAACATACATAGTTAATGTCCACATATTTGGATATTAAATATAGTTTAATAATGATAAAAGCCTTTATATGGGATTACCTTGTGATAAGAGTGCAATAAATTCCCCCCCCCCCCACTCTTACACTATCTGCAGTGCTGGCAGCCTTTTCAAAATGACCTGATCTATATGTAAGGGGGTGCTAAGGGAACATCTATAAGGCCACTGTGAAGGCTCTGAGCTGAACTCTGGATATCAAATTATGTGGGGTTGACTGAGGCACTATCTGGCTTGGTTATTGCTTGTTGTCTTGAGAAAATAGACCAGGCCACGTGGTATATGCATGTTCCTCCCAAGTTGGTTAAGATCTCCTGGGAGACAATATATAATTAGATCCAGATAATGGTGGATCCATTTCTGAAGGAGGAAGGGGTTCTGCCAGTTACTCAAGAAGTAGTAGTACTTTCCCTTAATGAACCATTGCTGGTCTAATGGTCCTATACAATTTTCATTCTGTCTATAATTTTCCTTTTATAGCGAACGTGCTGAGAAGGTAGCTGAGTTGTAAGGCGAAGTTGCCTTGGTGAAAGCAAGTTAATCTTGCTTTTCAGTAAAGATTCAGACCTGGCTAACGAGTTAGGTTTGATCACATTTGTTGGTAATTTTTCAAAAACTGGAGTGGAAAAAATGCATCTATCCAGATCTTCCTGGATCTCAGTAGTTTTTGGTACCATCAATTATATCTTCTGGGCTAGTTTTAATGGGAGGCATCTTATTGTGGCAGTTCTCCTTCTGAGCTAGTTTCAATTGGAGGGGAGAAAAATCTAGCTCTAGATCCAATCCCCACTCCTATTTTATACCTACATCAAGCCACTGCTTAATATCATTGGTCAGCATGGTATTAGGTATCATCAATACGCTGATTATACTTAACTATACATTGCTATCCCGGGCAAATCAACTGCTCAAGGTTCTCTTACAGTGTCTAGGATATGGGGATCTGGATGAGGAAAAACAGGATCTGGGTTGTAGGCTCCCAGACCCTTATTTGGAGACCTTCCATCTTTAGTTCGGGAATGGGATAACACTCCCTAGACAAACCAGTGCACAACCTGGGCTCCTTTTGGACTTTTTGGTTCCACTTGCAGAATAGGTAGTAGCTATGGTCAGGAGGCCCATTGCACAAATCCATTTTGTGCACCAATTGTGCTGCCCAGAGTCATTTTACAGTGAGATGGCTGGCATATAAATTAAATAAATACGTTTGGATTAATATCCACGGTGACTCGTGCCTTGGTGACCTTCCATTTGAATTCTTGCAATGGGTGTGTCTTTGAATACTATTTAGAAGCTATCACTGTTCCAGAATGCAGTAGTGTAGGCAGTTAGAGGCACTTAATGGTGCCCTCATGTAACTTCACTTCTTTGCAAGCTGCAGTGGCTTCCAGTAGGCTCCTGGGTACAACTTAGGGTTCTAGTGATAAAGCCCTTTTAGGCAAAGGACCAGCTTATCCCCTTATCTTTAGTTGTTTCTGCTGTCATGTAAAATATAGAGATGTTTTATGCACTCCATGAAACAGTACCATCTCATGGGACTCAGGAGATATGCCTTTTCCTTCACAGCTCCTGCATTATACATCCCCCCCCCAAGATTTGAATTCCTTGACCATTTTGGCTTATTATTTGGCTTTGAAAACTTCCCTCTTCTCCAATCATTGGACCAGGTGTTGAATGAGTCCATTCTATCAGATATTGGCATTTTTTGGAGTATGGGTTTTTAAATTATTTTTGTTTTGATTATTTGATTATTATTTGATTATTATTTAGGATTATTCTATCCTAAACTAAGGGATTACAGGGTCATAAAAAGAGAGTTTATTTTTTAGTGTTTAGCTCTTTTTAAACTTGATGTTAACTGCCCAGAATCATATCTCTGGATTTGATGGCCATAGAAATATATTTAATAATAAAAAAATAAATAAACCGCTTACATTGTGAACCACATAGGACTGGACTTGAGAAAGTACTGTGAGAATAATAAGCGGGGGTGATAAGACCCTTGTAGAAATATCAATCTGCTTAGGTAAAGAAAAGGATTTATCTTAGTTTCAATCGCACTCAGTAAAAGAAAAGGACATAAAGTCTTGATTCAGACACTATACTAAACCAAATACGTTTTTTTTTACTCTGATACAGCATGTTACAAGAATCTAGCCAGAAATGGCTTAGTAAACGAGCCATGGTTAAGGAAAGTAAGGAAACTCACCCCTATTGGGTGAACTCAGAAACTTGTGCACAAGTTAAGAAGGAAGGGAAGAAAAGGAAAGACAAACCATCTCAGTGGGAACTCCTATGAAAAAGAGTGTAGAGCATTGGAGCATTTAAGGTATTTTGTTAATCATTAAGGATGTGATGTGGCTCCAGAATGGTCATGGGTGTCCCATGCCACATTTTAGCAGAATCTCCTTATAAATGTATCTTTTCCTAGGGCATTATAACAATCATGCAACCCAGGAAAATACACATTTTAGTTAGGGAGGCATATCTGCCTCAGAGCATCTTGTTGTACCATGTGAATAGCTCTATAATTTAAATGTATTATTTCCAAGGGATCCCACAGTTACTCTGTAGGCCCAGGAATCGATGCAGTTTCTTTAAGGAGGCATTGACAAATACATCTATTCTGAAATGTCTTTGTGGCTCCGAATCTGAATTATGCCATATCCCTATTAATCTTAATGTATTTCTTTAAGAGGTTGAAATGGGTCACATATACTTAGTATATTTGCAATATTTAACTATAAATCGTGTAGCAAGTTCAAGTGCTGTATTCCAACTAGTTGCTATGGCCAAAGAGGCTGTAGATCTCTTTCCTCTGATAGTGAAAAACAAAACTGGATTCAGGTATTTTAAGATAAAATATCCATTTGGTTTAAAATAAATACTACTTCATTGTTAGATACAGATCTGGTTTTTTTTAATGAAATTGGAGCAGAGAAACTAAATCTCAGGCAACAGATGGAGTTCTTCTTTCAGAGACAAGCATGTAAAAATATAATACTGTAAATGAGGTAGCATTATACTTTATAACACTACTCAACTTTTATTGTCATGTACACTATTATCTATCAATAAGCAGTTTAAGTTTTATTTATTTTGTTTAGCAAAATCAGTTTCTATGCTTTCTCAAAGTATATCTGAAAATTTACAGATATCAGCAAATGGAAATCTTATAAATTTAAATAAATGTTCAACTCTTAGTAATTTTTCCCCAGCTAGATCTGTTTTTCAAATAGATCTGAAAGTCCATAAGAAATTTGATGACACACTGGTGCTAAAGTTTTTTTTAATGAAGCAGTTTTTATATTTAGCCATGCATGTTAAAAATAGTTTTCTTAGTATGGTATTAGAAGGTGGTTCCTATTATTTATTCTGTTAATCAGGAGAGTAAGAGCAGGATAAGCACCGCTAGTGTTTTTCAATTTCATCTGGTGTGGTAGGAAATTCACTTCCAAAATAACAATAACTGGATAGTGTGCAAACAATCATGTTATTAGTTCCAAGGCTTTCAGGTTTCAGTGGCCCCAGATGAACCCAGAGCAAGAGCTGCAAGGTTACATAGATCGGATACAGAACGTTGATCAAGGACAATTTGAGCAGGTGTTTACAGCAGCAGGAGACCTCAAATATAGAAAAAAAAATGTTGTTCAATTTATAAGAAAAAAAGTTGGCCCCAAAGAAAGCATTAAGAAAAGCTTTGATAGATGAGCTGAGCCAAGATTGTAGTAGTTATTCCAACAGACTACCCTGCATTTACAGTGGAAGAGAGAAGAGATAAGGAAATGGCAGCATTTATCCTTGAATCATGTGTCATTTAAGGCATGAACTCTTACCAACAACTGCTGTGTTGTTCTTTTTTCTCTTTCAGGAAACCCAGCGCTTGCTGGCAGAACCTGTTCCTGGCATAAAGGCAGAACCAGATGAAAGCAATGCACGTTATTTTCATGTGGTCATTGCAGGGCCACAGGATTCCCCCTTTGAGGGTGGGACATTTAAACTTGAACTATTCCTTCCAGAAGAATATCCAATGGCAGCTCCGAAAGTACGTTTCATGACCAAAATTTATCATCCTAATGTAGACAAATTGGGAAGAATATGTTTAGATATTTTGAAAGGTAAGCATTTTGGAATCATTATTACAATGATACCTTCTTTTAGCAGATTGTGAAGATATTCAGAAATTATTTCAGTGATTTCCCAAGTTGGGAGGTGTGGGAGAAAGAGTGTCTTTATTAGAAATGCTGCTGTAGTACCCTTTCACTTGCTTCCTCAGATAAATGGTCTCCAGCTTTGCAGATCCGCACAGTTCTGCTATCAATCCAGGCTTTGTTAAGCGCACCCAACCCAGATGATCCACTAGCAAATGATGTAGCTGAGCAGTGGAAGACCAATGAAGTCCAAGCCATAGAAACAGGTGTTGTATCATCATTCTAGGCCTAGTACCTCTCTTCAAGATACCTACCTACCACCACCATCCCCCTTTCTCTCCTTCTCTTTCTGATGTGGATGATTTGAAGAGAGTAGGGCCAGGGGTGAGTTCTAACTTACCTCGCTGCCGGTTCGCTGCCTCCAGTGCCATGTGGGCGC
>JANHFT010003586.1:39387-53553 GCA_032467955.1 Pseudoxenodon macrops | reverse complement strand
CTTGTGACCATTTTGTATGGCTTGTCTGGAAAATCTTCTGTAAATCTTATGTTTTAGTAAAATATTTTGTTATTCTACTTTGCCTTTGTACAGTTTGTTTTGATGTGTTCTTTTTCCCTTTTTCAATTGTGACAATCGCTTTAAAAAAAAAACAAAGCTGGATTGAAACTGTCTGATTTCATCAACCTAAAAGCTGTAGTATAATCTTGGATTTTTCCCCGACTTGTATTAATGCCTTACTAGTGTTCATAATATTTTTTGTTTTTGTGTTTTTAAAAAGCCTTTGATAATTTAGTAGCTTATCAGAGACTTAAATAGGTTAGATGCATCATTGATGTTATGTACATGCAGTGTAAAGTACCACTAAAGCAGGAAGCTAGCAATACAAACAGCAATTTTGGGTGTGTATGTAACTTGTCTGTCTTGTGTTAAGTATTATCGGGTATCAGACTATACATTTAAAGATAATTTGCATCTTTTAAAAATGATCCTGTGCATAGAATTAAATCCTACATTATGGTGAATTAAGATCTTTACGGCTAGCTTTGTTAAATCTGGTTTTATCTGCAATCCTTTTATTACCATGGTTTTGCTCCATTTCTTAATTTGGAATATAATTTTTTTTAAAAAGCCATCATGTTAAGATGCAGAAAATCCCCACGGGGGCATATTTTGACCACATTTCTCATTCCCACACTTCCTGGAAACTTCCTTTTCTTACCCTATGTCTTTGCCTTGACTATCTTCTAATCTTTGTGCTTTCAATGTGACCAATGTAATGCCAGTTGCCATGGACAATATCTGTCTTGTAATTCAGGGGACAGTATTGAGATCCATAATTTTCCCATCATACCTGTGCTAGTATCATCTGGGATTTCTATATAGAATATGGTGTATGTATTGTGCTCTTATGTAAGATAAATATCTATTAAAATCACATTTTCAACAGACAAATGCTTTTAGTGATGGTATTGTCCCCCGAGTTGATTGCATTATAGCGTAATAAAAGGTTCATATATTTTAGCAAGAGAGATGATCTTAAAAAAGTTTCTCTAAAAGCTGGCATTAAAGCCATCTTATATATATATATATTCTTCCATATTTTGTTGATAAACATAAACAACACATTTGTAGTATAGTGTAATTCTAAAACTACCGGTATTAGTGAAATACATATCTGATTTTGACAATACCTACTATATAATAGATTTTGCTTTAGCTTGTAGCTGGATGATAAATAATATATAATACTTTTGTTTAGTTGGATATTCACATAGCATATGCTTTTGTATTGTGTATTCTGACATCCCCTTTGGCATTTTTCTGATATTCAAAATACTTCTTTGGATTTACACTGCTTTTTATTTATTTTAAGAACTCTTAATGGCTGAATGTTTGGTTATTATATTACTAAGATATAACCACTACATTATATTTATTGAGAACCAAAATGCTATAAATAAAATTTGTCTTTAAAATCCCAGAAGCATTTTGAACTTAAATTAATTGTGAGAAGTGGTTAATCAGAATCCTTTGTTTTCAAATGTTTTGCATAATCTAGCCAGATTTAATTATGGGTTTCGTTTGAAATGTTTATAGACTGATATCAGGCATTGGCTTGCAGAAAGTGCCACTAAGCTCTTCTGTAAATGCATAGGCTCATTGGCTTAAGTATATTCTGTTGAACTAAATGGGACTTAAAATCTCTCCCCCCCCCACTTTTCTTGTATGTAATGAAATGCTATATGTGTATTCAGGTAAGTGAATATTATTGTGTATATGTATATAAATTCTGAATATAATGCAGAGATATATACACTGGCATCAAAATATTATGTAGAAATGTATATACACACATCTTTTTAAAATGGGTGGTAAGAGCTGCTTCAAAGTTTATGACTTGTAAATTATATATTGAGCTCAAATTTTCTATAGAAAGAACATAATTCTACCTCTAAATGTTGAAATGTGAGGCTTCAAAGGCATGGATTATTTTATTTTAAAACTGAATCTCATTTTATATCATCAAAAATTCCCAGGCGTGAAAGACCAGGTCTACACATGAAGGTTCAATTGAACTGATTTATTAGTAAAAACCTATGCACAGGAATCGTCTCAACTAATCGTCAGCACGTCTTTAGAGTTAAATAAGGGTCAACAGCACTCAAGGGGGCAGGTGGATTTAATTTGCTAGTGGCTATGTAGGAATTGTAGGCTGATCTCCCTTTTTGAATATTTCATTTGACCAAGGGTAGTTAGACACACAAGGAATTTGTCTTCAGTACAGAAGCATTCAGTGTACTTGCAAAGCAACAAAAGAACAATAACAATAAGAACTTAAACTTAGAATAACTTTATTGTCACTTTGAATGTACACGAATCAGCATACATTAAAATGAAATTTCATTGCATACAACTCTTAAAAGGATTTCCACCAATGTACACTACATAAACATAATAAAATAAGTAAATACAAAATTATGCATAGACCCACATATATATGGAGAAATAACAGTAACAACAACATTAATAGTAATTGTAATAATTGATTTCACTCACCTAGAACTTGATAACTTGAATCGAAAGACAAGAAAACTAATGACAATGTACCATGCTGTGCACCCAAAAAGTGATATTGATCTATTGTACTTGCCCAGATCTCAGGGTGGCAGAGGTGAAACAAATTGGAAGAGGAAAAGCATGGTTTAAATGACTATATAAAAAAAGGAAAAATAAAACCTCTGTTGAAGGAGCTGAACAAGGGAAATCTCTTGAAAACCGCAAGATTGAAAGCAGAATATTGAAACAATTGAACATCGAGTTTCTAACTGAAAAAAGAAGTCTATGGACAGTCAATTCCTGAAGGCCATTGAAGGAAAGGTAGATGCAAAGCTAACATGGGGATGGTTGGGATCAGTGGTGCTGAAGAAAGAAACTGAAGGCTTCATTTTGGCTGCCCAAGAACAAACCCTGTAGACCAATTCTATGAAAGCAAAAATCAAACATGTCAGTAACAACAGCAAATGCCACTTATGCAACAAGAAAGATGAAACAGTGAATTACCTTATTGGTGGCTGCAGCAAAATCTGACAAACTGATTTATCTACAATGTCATGATCGAGTTGCCAATATCATACACTAGAAGTTTTGCCAGGAGTTTGCCAGCAAAACAGAAACAATTAGAAAAAAATAATGAAATACCGTGATCTGCAAATTGAAGTTGAGTGATTGTGAAGGAAGAAAACAATGGTTGTACCACTAGTTTATAGGAGCCATGGAACAATATCCAAAGGGTTGCCTAGATGAATGGAAATTTTGAATTTATCTGGCCTGTAAATACTCACACATTACTTTTAACAGCTCTTAGGTTCTTGGTTAGGACTTGAACTGTTAAGTTTTTACTAGTCCCAGATTGTAAATTGAATTGAAGATTAAATCTTTAATAATACTAGTAATAGTAGCAATAGTAGCAATAGTAATACTGGTAGTAGCAATAATATTTATGATAATATAATCGTAATAATATCTAGGACACTAGCAGCAACCAGTATCAACCATCAGCACCAATAATATTTGTGATGCATTTTTGAATGTTCAATTGACTTGAGTTTTATGTTTAATGAATAAAGATAATAACAATAACCACAACGATGATGATGATGATGATGATGCTGGTGGCAGCAACCTGTATCAACCATCAGAGCCAGTCAATTATATTTATAATACATTTTTAAATGTTCAGTTGGCTGAGTTTCATGTTTAATGGAAGTAAAGAAGATAATTTTCACTCCATGCGCAGGTTCTGCCATTCCTTCTCTTACAAAAATCAAATCCACCCTTTTTTAAATCCAGAAATATACTGTAGTTGAAGGTATTTGCAATTTATATCTCTATGTTTATTAAATGAATGATGTAATATCTGTTATCAAATTGTATTGTTTTTCCCTCTTGTCTTTCCAAATTTATGTAATTAACTTACTCTAAACAGTCCTGCTAGATATGCAAAGTTCAGTTATTTATTTATAAATAGTTCAAATAATCTGGATATATCTGAGCTGAGTTGTCTATTGGTGTTATGCTGATGAGAAGGATTTGATGATTTCATCGTCTACAAATAGGCTCTACAAATTTGAAAAACTTAATGTTTTTTAAGATGGAATTTTAAGCGGAAAGATTGGGCCCTTCACTGAATTGAAGTAATGTGTTGCATATTATTGTGATTCTAAAAACAAACAATAGTTCTATTTAATTCAATAAACAGAGTTATGAAATATAAGATTAAATTAAAATTATCATCTCTACTAAACCAGTTCCGGTACTTGCAATACTTGAAAAATGGAAATCCCTGGAGACACAGCGCACACATGCACAGACACACGCACACACACGCACACACACACACACACGGACACGCTTCGCATAAATAAAGTTTTAGCTGACAAACAATATTTTGACTATAAAGTATAATTATGCCCTAAGGAAATTGAGGATTGGATGCTTTTAAAAGAACCTTATTTCTAGTGCATAATGGTTATTATAAATGGTCTGATTTAGCTAAATCGTGGTTTATATGTATAATAGTCCTTCATGTACATTCCTATCATTTTATGATTATTTTAAAATGCCTGATAGGATCTGTTTGACATTTTTGCCTGTAATGTTATGACATTGAAATAAAAGGAAGAGTGATGATTAGTTGTATAGTGAACTTTTCATTGGAGAATCCCCCTCTGAAAAATAAGGCTGGCATTATCACATGAATTTTTGTTTCCTTTGCACAGATATTTAAACATGTAGATTTCCCCTAACCAGATAGCTAAACTACAGACTTTCATTGCATCTTTCATTACCGCAGGAGCAAACAGTTGCAAATTTGACAAATGTTGGACATGCCAAAGGAGGAGAGAGATTAATTTATTCACACCAGCCCCTTTAAGCTGTCAGGAGCAGGGCTTTAAAATGACCGTAACCCCCTCTGAAGCTTCTGTCAAAAGTACACTGTCCAACTACAGAGAGAAGCCATGTTGGCAGTAGCAATTCACCATATGCCCTTTTCTTGTGCCATCACAAATAGGCAAATGTAGAATGCCAGCCCAGCCTCAAGTTTAAGCAGCAGGTTTTCTTGATAGAAGCTGGCTCCTATGCTTTCTACTTGGCATTTCTGTTGGAAGAAATGGCTGGGATCATCAGGGAAATCAGCTGTTTTAAGGTTGGGCCTCTATATGAATAGTTGGTAGAGTTTAATAATTTTTATATAATACTTGTTTTTGTGTTGATTTCTCTGTTATCAGCTTGCTTTTACTTTTTCTCTTGCCTCTTTCCCTGTTAAAACCTTTATGCTCATCCAGCAGCAAGTCTGAAAATATTCTCTGGTAAGGCTTACTCCCAAGAAGGCTGGGGTTTTCCCGTCACATATATGTGGAAGAAATATCAATCACCTTTTTAATTACCGGTAATTGAAGAATCATGACCTGTTTATAGCAGTAATTCACTGGGATTCCTGTTTAATAGACTATATTTACTTATTTTCTGTTTAGCAACATAAAATACACTTGATTTGTTGGAAGCCACAATTTGATTTGATGCTGAAAGAGATTTATCATTACTCAGACAAGTTTTCTTGTATTTGAAACTGAAGTTTGTACATAGATCAATTTAAATGATAACAAAAGGTTGTAACTTGTGTAGTACCATGATTGGATTTTCTATTGGATTCTGAAGCATTTAAAGTTTTGAAGACCCTCTTATGTAAATTCAGATAGTTATTCCTCTTATAATATTTGCTTTCAGTCTGAAAAAGGATTAAGGCTCAGCATGTTTTATGGGAAGTCTGTTACCTTAGGATGTTTCCCTATCATATGATGGAAGGCCATCATATGATACGGAAAGAGGACTGAGCAAAGCATGCTTAGGGGATTTGTGCGTTGCATAAACTCCATTAGGTTTATTGTAAAATGGAAGTTACTTGAGTTCTCAAATAGCTTTATATTTTGAAGTTGAATATGAATATTACAAAGGGGAGTCCATGGCTTGATGTCAGTACCATTTCCGTACTTATTTTACTGCTTCATAAAGAAAAATATTTAGAATTATCAATCCTTAATCTTGATCCTAAAAATTAGAACAAGGAAGTTTATATCACAATGTTTCTTCACGCTATGCTACAGTGTATGATAAATTGTAGGGATAACTTCTTTGCTTTTTAATGCTCAAAATAATTTTTGTTCTCAATGCATGAAGAAAACATGAATATTCAGAAGTAACATGAGTTGAGAAGTATTTCTACAAATATTCGTGGCTAGAATTCTTGAAGGAATAGGCAGAAGAATGTTTCAGTGAAAGCTTAATTCTTTACTACTCCAGTTGTCATTGATTCTTGCTTATAAACATACGGTAATTATTAACATAATTTTTTCTTCACCTGGGAACCTATTTAATTGGGTGGTCCACCTGAGTCCATAATGTGATGAGCAGGACAATTCTTCACAAGACATTTAAGTGATTGACTATTGGTATGTGCAGCTGACATGAGAGCAATGTTTTATATTATTATTCCTAAGAATTCTTTACAGCACTCTACAAAACTGGACAAACAGTACAGTTAATGAAAGCTAAGTAGTGACTGACAAACTGGAAGGACTAGTCCACATAGCTGTCCTACAAAAATCCATTAAAGGCTTATGATTCTAGTGGTGTTGATGTTACAAGCTCTCAAGTGAATGGTGATATCTATGAGAGTAGGCTTGTTTCTGTGTGGCAGTATGCTTATTGTGTAGCTAATGATAGTGTGAAGCCAAATAATATACCTTTCTGGTTTCTAAGGTATACTTCAAGTGTATTCTAAATACATTGCATATTATTAGCTTGTGTATATATGGTATGTAAAAACTTCCAAGCTAACGTTTTGAGGCCATGATCTCTGCAGCAATCTCTTCTGGAGATTGATGTCATGATTTGTACTTTTGATTATTTTTGGAGATGATTTTTGATAAGTTTGGAAATTTCAGACATCAGCATAGGAGCTGCTTTACTTCCTCCAGAATTTTCAGTCATATATGCATTCTGTTATGTATGTACTTAGAACAGACTTATGGTGCTGTCTGCAGTTTTCACATTGAAGACATGAAGATGGCATGCAAGACATGATGGTGTGAATCTATTTTCATTTACAGCAGTTATAGTAGTTCCTACTACCATTCTGTTTTTTAAATTCTTGTGACAAAGCTTTTGCTTCTTTGTGCATCTAGATTGTAGATAGTTTGCGTTGTTAAGGGTATAACATAGGTTGTCTTGGGGTTTGTTGTTTGGAGGATCAGTAAAAATTAATGTTAATTCCCTGGAGAAAACAAAGGCTGGATTTCTTCCTTGATCTGGATTTATATTTCTTTTGGACTCTGCAATGACTTTTGATCCCTAAATTTGATCACCATTAGTATTAGGGAATCATCAGTTTTCTTTACATGAATTATTTGCATACAAGATTTTGTGAAGTTGACCACTTCCCAGTATTTGAGTTGTAACCTCCAACTTGTTTCTACATCTGAAGTCATGTAGGCTTTGGCAACAAACTGGAGGCTGTCTGTGGGTGAGGTTCAAAAATTTTGAGATGACTAGCTTTAGTCCAGTGTCTTTACCCCGACTGGTACCTCTTGGAATATGGCTTAAGTCCAGAGGACTGAGATTTAAATCATACTCGAGTTTGCTGTTGTGCTTGCCTGTGTTAAACAGAATTCTTAGTACCACTTGGCCTGATGACTACTTGAATCTGAGGAAGACCACTTCCAATACTGAGATAACACCGATCTAGGTTTGTCTATAGTCAGAAGAACTTTTTTTTTTTTGCAAGGAGATTCAGTTTGCTGGAGAGTGCAAGTTCTTGGTTTGGCAGGATTCTTCTATTCCTTAATGACCAGATTAGTGAAGAATTTAGAAAAGGCTCTCAATTCAGAAGCAAATACTTTGAAGTTACTTAAAGAGGTAGCATAGTAATCATTGTGGCTGCCGGTTCAGCTTGACAACTTGTCTCTTTGCCAGTGATATTGATACAACATTAAAGAGACTAATCTGTGAGAAGTTGGTTGGAGTTGCTTCTGATCTACACCCTCATCCTCGGTCAGATCCTATTAGTTCCTAGATGTCTCTTTCCATAGAAAAGGTAAAAAATCAAGGGAAATCCAAATTCACCAAAATAGCAAAGTTCTCAAATAACTTGGCTCCTCTTTTCCTTACAAGCCCAGAGGTTGAGGGAAACTTTCCCAATAATTGACCAGAGCAAGTCTGTTGCTGAGGCTGTGCCCAATCAAGTTGTTATTGTAGAGATTGTTGCATGGTCTTCGCTGTTGCTTGAATCTACTGTTCTGTTCCCCTTTGCAGAGATTTTGACTTTTATATTTCCTCCTGCCATTTTGTGGTGGGGGTGAGAAGAGAGACAAGATTGTGGATGAATAATGGAAGTCCACAATGAGAGAAATCAGCAACATGAGGCAGATCTGAATGGGTCTCCCCCTTTGTGTTGACATGAGGGCAACATGTTTTTTTAGGCTCCTGTGCCCTTTTCTCTTGACTGCAGATTATCAAATGCTTTTGAATAAAGTTCCAAACATTGCCTCATTGCCCCTGTAGATTATTAATCAGCATAGCTCTCCAGATCAATCTTCCTCTATATTTGATCAAATTCCAAGCGCTGTAGACAGAGCCTTGGACATTCTGTAAGCAATACAGAATTTTAATGTACTTTGGTACATTACTAGAAGCATAGTTGTTTTTTTATAGCTAAAATAGCAATAAGTGTTTTGGTATCTGGTTTGGTAGTAAATTTTCCAACTCTGAACAAGAAAATGGCAGAGATGGACACATTTTAAAGCAAGTGCAAACAGGGCATCATTCCTAAAGGACAGAAAGCGAAAAATGTTTTCAATATACTACACAACTACAAAGATTATTATACTCCTTCTAAGGGCACTTGGTGAGATGAAGTGCAGCTCATGAAAACTTATTCCTTTTAATATAACATGGCAATCACTGATAAAGTGGTTACCAGGCACCTGATACTTCATATGCATAGACCAACTTGGCTCTTCTCCTACAAAGTTGACAATGAGAAGCAATTTTGGTAGATGAGAATTTGATTAGAACTCAATATGAATATATACATGTGGCAGTATATTTGTGGGTTTTAGACCTGGTGAAGCACTGCTTAATCATGACACTAAACTTTGTAAAAAGGAACAGCAGTCTTCAGGAAGTTTATTTTTTATTTGAGGTTTCTTTCAGATATAAAAAGTCAAAATTCTTACATCAGTCTTTAAAAGAAAGCCATGCTCAGCTCAAAACGTTTACAACTTGAATTGTGGTGTTTTTTCTGTGTATGTACACTTTCAGGAGCACATTGAACAATTGTTTCAAACATTTTAATAGCTTTGGTAGCTTGCAGTAAACATGAAATTTTAATTTTTTGTTTCTTGTTGCCTCTTGCAGTGCTTATGAGATATGTTCCCACCTACTTGTTCTCTATAACAAACTTTTGTACATGAAGATCCAAATCAATTTCAATTCTTCTGAGAGACCAAATGCATGTCACTAAAGAGCAAGTTTTGATCTACATCCTAATTCTACAAGAATATTTCAATACTTCAACAATGTACAGAAAACCGTGCTCCTTTTATTAATTATAAAAGGGTTTATCTTGCAAGAGATCTTTCCTGTTATATCTGACCTACCTATTGCCCTGCCTAGACCTGCAAATTAGTACAGTACAGCTAAGGGTTTCTTTGGATTCAGATTAAAAGAGGTGCTTTGGAACACAAGCTGAACACTTGTCTGGCAGCCATATATTTTTTCCTAAACCAATTTCAAAGCACTGCACAGCCTGCAAATTATAGAATTAAAGAATGTTTAACTTTATTCAATGAACTTGTAAATTCAAGAAATTGAACGATGGATATTTCTTATCCTGTGTATCATGTTGCAAGAGAGATATCAGAAATCTGAGGATGTAATTATCTTAAATTGCATAGGCTAAAGAGATCTGTACATCAGTGTAACTATGTGGCACGGCAGCCTGAAGTATAAGCACTCACCTTTGATTTAGTTAGCGTAAACTATACATTTTTACATAGCATATAATGATGAAAAGCAAAATAACCATGCATTACTAATGTGCGATTTCTATTAGATTATATTATATTCCAAAAATGTTGAGATGAAGCTGTTAAGAACTACAGACTTGGCTTACTGTTCTGTTCATCATTATGATAATGTGAGACATATTTTCTCACTTTTACAACCATATGGTAAATAAACCATTGAATAATAAATAGAAACGTGGGCCTGAACAGCCAATTTAGGATTGTACATTACTTATAACTAATCACTTTCCCATTCCAGTTAATACAAGGTTTCTGTATCAAGTCTACATTCTCATTTTGACTTTACATAGGGCTCTTTCAAACTGATTGTGCCCTGATTCCCACCATCATCTAAGCTACTAAAATTTCAAGGTAGAACTTCATATCAATCCTCTATTACTACTATTAGGTTCTTCTTAAATGAAAGCTCACAACTGTTCTTATATTTTACAGATGTTCCTTATTTAAATTCATCCATATGGCACATTATTATTTCCATCTTTCTAGAGGAAAAAATGACACTTTAAAAAATTGCAACAGTAAGTGGTTATTTCATAGCAGCATTACATAGTGTATAGTTCCCACCTGTTTTTAGGCATAACTGTTGTCCCTTTAACAGCTGTATAATAAAAAACAGAAAAATCTGAAGATATATTAAAGAAATTGAGCTATTGAAATTCTTGCTTGTTATGTCACTATTAAGACATGAAAGTCATAGGTGGCAATCCAAATGGCCGAGCAATAGTATTTACATTACATTTACTTTCCACTTTACACTTTACATCTGTTGAATTATTTACAGTGAATTTATGTTACATAGAAAGAATGAGAGAAGAGAAATTTTTACAACAGAAGTGGTTGTTTACCTCAACCAAAACTCTGTCTTTACAGAAAAATTTAGTGTAGATGCTTTTTTTAAAAATTGTGAAATTACAACTTGTTACTGTTTAGAGAAAAAACATGCATGTTTTAGTGGCAGATATGAAAACATTTCAATGTTTTGATATGACCTTGCCCCGCTTTAGCCCCCCAAACAGTTATCTTCCAAATAATATGATTCACATAATCTATAAAACGACTGAAAAAAGTTGGAATGGTCTCCAGTAATTAATTAAACCTGCTGGAACTGCAAAGAAAGTGAATACTAACTTTGGCAATAAGTAGCAAAAGTGAAGAAAAATTGGCATTTTGTGATATCTGCCTATTTGGCCAAAATCTTTAACAAGAGCAATATGAAGAACTGATAAAAGTTTAAAAAAAACAAAACATCGATATGTTCTGTTTTTTTAATGAAACACTTTAAAGGAGGAAGTTTAACACTGAAGGCACTTTGTTGGTTTCATTGCCTTAACTCCTCCAACTAATTTAATTTTGACCTTGGGAAACAACAATGAATGGGATAACGCAATATAATTATTTGAGAAAGTTTAAGAAACTGAATTAGGTCAAATGTCAAGTTTCAAATTCACTCTTTAAATTAGGTACTATATTTAAAAATGAAAAAGGACCATTTAAGGCATCTTTAAAAATCCCTGTATGGCTTTGATTTGCCAAAATACATTGCTAAAAAGAGAAAAGAAGTAAGACTGAACGTAAAGTATTCACAGACTCAAGATTTTGATTACAATACACGTAGCACAGGATCACTAATACATCTCCACTTGTGATGGAAGAACATGAAAAAGTAACTCAAAATTTATCTTATAGTAGATGGTAGCCCAGAGGTTTGTGCTGAAGTAACATAGAGAGAACTATTATCAGGGTGGGAAGAAACTACAGGATTTCCATTGGTAGATGGACACCCAAGTTTCAATTTTTCCAAATACTCTGCATGTACAGGCTTGTGACACTGAAGGACCTTGATTGCATCCTCAACTTTAAACCATTCTCTCTTCCTTCCTGTGAGGATAGAAAGATAATATTTTAAGGTTCAGCTTGTTTGAAACTTCACTAATACTATAACTTGAGTCATTTAGGTGAGATGGGTGGTATAGAAATTCATTAAGTAAACAAACTTCTGAAAGTTCCTTGATTTCATTATTTAACAATGTTGCATATAAAAATGACTTAAAACACTCCAGAAATTTCAGAACTATTCTTAAAATATGGACAACACTTAGGTAACATAGTCTAACATAGCCTAATACAGGTAGTCCTCAGCTTGCAAGTTTATTTAGTGACCAAAGTTATGACGACATAGAAAAAGGTTTTGAGTTTTTAAAGATTGTTGCAACTTCCCATGGTCACATGATCAAAATTCATACGCTTGGCAACTGACTCAATTTATGACCAATGCAGAGTCCCAGGGTTATGTGATTGCTAAAGCAAAGTTAATGGGGAAGCCAGATGCACTTAACAACTGTGTTACTAACTTAAGAACTGCAATGATTCACTTAACTTTGCGATCGTAAAATGGGGAAAAATTCACTTAAATGTCTTAAGTAGCAACAGAAATTTTGGGCTCAATTGAGGTCGTAAGTTGAGGCTATCTGTTGTTCCACAGAACATGATGGCAAAAGAAAAAAGCCTTCAAAAAGTTATCAAACTTGCTTGTGAGATAGCTCGCTCGTTCCATATTCCATAACAGGTATATATTCTGTATAATTCAGGCTTCAATATCCATAGCCATTGATCAGCCAATCTTATTTAATCTCTTTTAAAACTTGCTGATAGTCATGAAATGACTGAATTTTATATTTTAATAGTATATTGTATAAATGTTTACTATAATTAATGTTCCTGTATTTAGGTTTAACAGATAATTAGTTCGGATATGGAGGGGAAACGTCTATTCTTTAATGATTTTTTTTATTTCTGTCTTGTCCTTTTATTCCCAAGTGATGTTCTGAATGGCTAATGTACCTTAATACATTTCCTAAGACAACAATGATAGGCAGAGCTGTTTGCCAAATGACTGGCAAACAGTATAGGGAGTCCTCAGGTTACAGCATAATGGAGCCTGCCCATTTAGATCAAAGGTTTGGCCAATGTTAAATGAAGTGCCTCACTTAACAACCAGCTATCCCTCTCTCCCCAGTGCCTTTGTTAAGTGTTAAGCAAATGCATGAAACTTTAAGAAAACTTGATCAGTTTGTTTTCATATTTTGCAAGTCACTTATCTATGTGAGATCCATTCACTATATTTGAAGAAATCCTTCAGAGTACTACAACTTAGTACCATCAGGAAATTTGGTCAATTTATTGTTTGTCTATAAACTTAGATAACTTGTAAACAAGTTTTACAAAAAAGTAAACAACTTTTACATACCATTTTGCTATACTTTTAAAATACTTATTTTTATTTTAAAATTTAAATATATTTTAAGAAAAGCTTATAATTGTGAGAAAGAAGGTTATTGCTTACAAGCTGGCAAAATCTTCATCTCTGTATATGAAATGTTTATGTATATCTTAGCATCTTAATGAATAAGGATCTTTAACATTTGGAATTATAAACAGACATACTATGAAAAACTAAACCATTTGCCTGTGTATGGTTTAGGTTTGTGATTTGCTCCCTTGTCAGCAACATACTTGTATACTACACACACACACACACACACACACAGACAAATTATGCTTATAACTTAAATGACATGGTATTGCAATTTGAATGAACATTTCCTAAAAAACATTCCTAAATATAACATTCTAAAAACACTCATTTTGTTTTAAAAAGTTAGCATATATAAGGTAGAAAAAGCCTTGCCTATATTTACTGAATCTTCCCAGTCTTCCAGGATTTCAGTCACTGTGAGAACATAAACATAAGTCCTATGCTTCCGGTCTTGATTCTGCTTTAGTATGAAAAAAGATAACAGAAATATGTTTAATTTACATTTGCAATATCAGAGCTATATTAACATTACTTACAGTGGGGCAAAAAAGTATTTAGACAGCCACCAATTGTGCAAGTTCTCCCACTTAAAAAGATGAGAGAGGCCTGTAATTGTCATCATAGGTACCTCAACTATGAGAGACAAAATGTGGAAACAAATCCAGACAATCACATTGTCTGATTTGGAAAGAATTTATTTGC
>JANHFT010003586.1:26100-39287 GCA_032467955.1 Pseudoxenodon macrops | reverse complement strand
ATTAATACAGGTAATGAGTGGAGGACAGAGGAGCCTCTTAAAGAAGAAGATACAGGTCTGTGAGAGCCAGAAATCTTCCTTGTTTGTAGGTGACCAAATACTTATTTTCCACCATAATTTGCAAAAAAAGTATTTCCAAATCAGACAATTGTGATTGTCTGGATTTGTTTCCACATTTCGTCTCTCATAGTTGAGGTATACCTCTGATGACAATTACAGGCCTCTCTCATCTTTTTAAATGGGAGAACTTGCACAATTGGTGGCTGACTAAATACTTTTTTGCCCCACTGTACATCTTATTTCTCCATAGTAAAAGGTGACTGACACTGAATTAGCATAATTCCAAAAAGCAACATTATTCTGAATTTGTATCAGGATAGATACAATATGGAGCTTTTAGGTGGTAGGATGCAAGCTTTGATGTGATAAGGAATCTAAGCCTTCATAGAACAGTATGAGCATGCTTGGAATACAACTGAATTGGGGCTGAACTTGTATATTACCAAAATGTGCCAAAACTATGTGATGTTTTTAATTTCAGTAATGAGTGCTACATGTTGCACCAGTATGCTTGAAGACAGGCCTATATGTACCACAGCATTTATGGGCCCCTTTGATGAAAGCCATAGAAGACTGTGACTGCAAGCCAGACAAATGTTAAACATCATGAATTAACAAATGAAAAACAAAATAGGTAGGTTGAATTTTTATGAGACTACAAGAAATGGGAAGAATAAGCCTGAATTATACTGACCCATCTGTATGGAACATAGTTGATGAGTGTATTTTGGAAAGTGATGGCATAGCTGTCATGGATGAGGTCGGTATGAGATGTTGTATAGATTATCTGATGTGTATATTCAAATTCACAGATTGGTGATAATTACAAGTTAAGGCCCAGTGAGCTGTCATAATGGAAGAATAATGATTAGTTTTGTGTATCATTCTGAGGAAATTATACAATGTTCCGAGTGAATATAATAGGGTGGCGGGCAGTTTAATTAGATGACTTAAGTGAGTGAATAAGAAGACAAAAATGGGCCATTTAGAGGCCCTACAATGAAAGTGAATGAGGATAATGTTTGCTCAGGGAAACGTCTGAATGTGATATACTTATTTGGAGAAAAAAATAGATATGGAAAGAAATGAAAAAAAGCTAAATTGAAAGAATGACCATTGAAACAGAAAATAAGTGTCCTGTATATAGAAAACAAATTGATAAAAATAAGCGGGATGAAATGTTAAGATAAAAAGTAACTGATAAATATTGAAATGAATTGTATATATATTTAGGAAATGGTAATGAGAATGGAATGAAAATAAATGCTAGAAATGTTAATGTTCAGAAAATGATTATGAAAAATATGTCAAACACTGTGTGAATGTCTAAATATTTTAAGGTTGCAAATATAGTATAATGTAAAAAATTAAAATATGTATACTTTTTGCTTATAGAATAGCTATGTTACTTGTTTATTAGGTTGTGAAAAATACGCCTATGCCTGATAATTGTATAATGAGGAAAGAATGGCATTCTTCCAAAAAGAAAAGTAACAAATCTGAATAAAAGAACTATAGTAAAATTAATTTGTCAAATGTGCCTCAAAGAATTCTGGGTGAAAGGGTAAAAGAGGGGAGAATAGACAAAACTGGACCAGAGTACTGAAACTTAATATTGGGCATATGATGTACATTCATATATTTGTTCTTGAAAAGGTAACAAGAACTGTACGAATATGAGGCTATAATAAAATAAATAGGCATAGCAGGAAGTAAGACATGGATGTGTGATGAGAACTTGACACTTTAATAAATCAATAAAAATACTTGTGATGTTAGAAGTATATTGACTGAGGACATGAATACAGCATTTAACATAATGCGGGTAGAAAGGTAATGGATATTATGTGATTGGAAACAAGGAATGAATATTTATCAAAAGAAGAAGTATTAAAACTGGTGTATGTAACAGGATGTTTTGTCCACTTTATTATCTGGAAGTGAAAACTGTGTATAGCTAAAAAAAACACCATAAAAGTTGAATACTGTGGAAATGAAATACTTAAGCAACATGTATACAATGTAACAAACAAAATATAGGATCAAAAATGAGAAGATGCAAAATCACTGCTCGGAATATAAAAATGTGTGAGATCAGAATGAAAGAAGTATGATTTACAACCATAATTGAACCAAAAGTTTCTGTTGTTAAGTGAGACATTTGTTAAGTAAATTTTGCCCCATTTTACCTTTCTTTGTTACAACTGTTAAGTTAATCACTGCAATTGATAAGTTAGTAACCCGCTAGTTCAGTGAATCTGTCTTCCCTATAACTACCAGTATTTGAATTTTGATCACATGATCATGGGGATGCTGCAAAGGTTGTAATTTGAAAAATAGTCATAAGTCACATTTTTCAGTGCCATTGTAAATTTGAATGGTCACTAAAGGGTTAGGATTAAGTTGAAGACTACCTGTAGTTTGATCATATAGATGAAATGATTGAGAAGAAGGGGACTGAGAAAGTCATGGTTGTATGGAGTTAATGAGATCTTCAGAAAGAGAGCTGAGATGTTTAAAGAACAAAAAAGCGTATGAAACATTGTAGGGGTATAATAGAAACAAAGATAATTTGTAAAGATAAAAACATCTGGAAAGGTGAATGATATAAGTGCAATCTGGATTTAACTATTTTGTGTTATTTTCTTTTATATCCGATCTTCAATTTATTTGGCTTACTATTTCTTCCTCCACTTCTGCCCCTTTGCATAATACTGCTCACCCTAATCCCACAGGAAATAAAGTGATGAGAATGTACAGACAGTATGTACAACAAAATATAATCAATAACATTGATATTAATAGTTAACAATCATTATAGGAACAAGGTAACAAACTAGAAAAAAGCAAAATGTATAAAATGTTATAAAGTCTAGAATCTGTAATATTAGTTTTCCTTGTATGCTTGGCAACAGAAATATAAATTTTATGAATATGGTTCTGCTTTATCTACTGGCTTTTATTGAATTTGCCAAAGTGGTCTATGGGATTTAACAGAACATACTATGTCCAGGAATTGGGCAAAAGTTAATTATCTCTATTGTATAAGCTTTTCACAGCAAAGCTCTTCACAAATGTAAAAATCCCCTTCCATGAAGATTTAAAGCAACTTTATTTTGCTTTGAAAGCTGTCCTCTTTTGTGGATATGTGTCTATATCAGACACATCCACTGAGACTGCCAGCAAAGCAAAGTAGCCATAGATGCATCCAAGCATGGGAAACCTTGGACTGCTGTGCAGGTTTTCTAATAGCTATGTCTACTTCATCCAAATGTTTAGAGAAGTGCTTCCTTTAAATATCCTCATTGCTTTTCAGTGGAGGTAGTAATGATTTCAGCCTAAATTAATGGCAAAAATAACCTTTGAAAACAGAAAAAAGTAATATTCCATAGAATAAATATCTTCTCATTTTTGTATTATAATATTATTTCATTGTTAATTCTGATTAAGAAGTCCAACAACTTACATTATCAATTCTTCACCCAAGTAATTTTAGATGTGTTCCCTCCTGCCCCTAAAAAGGAAAACTACACTAATTTTCTAGAATATATTCCCAAGAAAAATTTAAAAGGCTCACCTCAAATATTCCCAATAATCTGCCAAGTTTTCCTTTTACTCCAGCCTGCAAGAAATAAGACAGACTTTTTAAAAAGAACAATATTTATAGAAAATCCTTGTATTCCTACAATATAATTTCTAGAAGGGATGTAATTGTGGGGAGGAAAACCACCCCCATTTTGCAATTCTAGCAATTAGGTTCAATTTAAGCGCAGAACTTTCCAGCAAAGGCTCCTATTTAATTATTTTCATAGGATTTACATGCAGGAAAATGTAACCAATAAGGCAGATAAAAATTTGAGAAATGTAGCACACTTAAATAGCAACCAGTTTTGTTCTTCAAGAAAATACTTGATAAGAATCATATTCTTAAGAACATTTTGATTTCCATATTTTGCAAAATCTATCATCACACTATCATAAAGGAATATACATCTAGTAGCAGTATAGTATTTTCATTCAGATGAGTCTAGCATGTAACTCATTTTAGCTCACTTATGGGCTGGAAAAGGAATGTAAGAGCGATTCTTAAGATGTGTATGAAGCATGAGTTCTGTCTACCTTATATACCAGAAGGACTGAATTAGTAGTAAAGATCCTGAAAAAAAGACCCAGAAATTATTTCAAATTGGGAACTCTGAATCATTTTACCTCTTCATAGACTTCTCTGACAGCAGCACCACCTGGTTCTTCTTCAGGTTCCATTCCTCCACCTGGAACAATCCACTGATCTGGATACCGGCTACTGCTTACTAATAGCACCTATGAATAAAATAACTGTAATTAATATATTTATGACACCTTTTCATTAAGAGACCAAAGTAGCATGCAACAAATAATACTATCAGAAAATAATAAAGCAAAGAAAGTAATTTAAAGGCCAAGCTAAAGAGACATGTTTCGATACTTTTTGGAAAAAAAACCTAGCAAAAACTAATTGTAACTCCTTGTATTCCAACTTTAGAAACAATGAAGAAATTCCCCACTTGGCAATAAGTAAGTCTTGCAATGATAGCCTCCTCAAACAGACTGCAGTGTATCTTAATAATGAAATAGGCAGTCCCTTTGGTAGCCAGGTATAATTTTCAACAACTGAAGAGTTTAATGGTTACAACCAACAACTTGAAGTAAGCCTAACATTCTCATTGTCAAATTAGAAGATTTTAATTAGAAGATATTAGAAAATGAGCTAACTTATGAACTTCTGCTACTTTGAGATTTAAATGCTAGAATGGAGCTTGGATAGTTTTTAATCTCTTGCCGCTCTTCCATTCAGATTTCTGATCCTAAAGCAAGTCCACAAATGTGCCCCCATGAAAAAAAGACACAAAACGTCTGATTATAAATCCAGGTTTCTTAAATAGTTTTTTCCTTGAGAGCTAGAAATTTGAAGGAATATTAGAGCTCAGCTGTCCAGACAAAAATCAATCATGCTAGAAATTAGGCAAGTTATTGAAAATTACACCAGATTAATTTAGTACGTGATATCTTGAATCAGTTTGTCTATAGACTTTACTGTACACTCTGATCTCATATTTCACACAACCTTGTTAGACCCAGGTCTTCAATCTATGGGCTGGACTTGGCTACTTCTTGTGGATTGAATATAATCATGGTCATGAATATTCTTGTCACTGACTACCTAAAAAAATTCTTTGCTTCTCTGAACCTATGGAACTAGACAGAAAATCAGTACAAATATTCAATTAGGAATATGCTATGTTTTGTAATGAAGCTTTAAAACATACAATTTGAACATGGGTCTGTACAATCTGATGAAGACTTCTTTAAATATAACCTTTATTTTTTCCTGGGTTTGCAAAGTAGAGTATTTCCCTCTGATACAATTTGAGTTAAGGAAGTGCCAACAGAGTATGATGAAGTGCCTTGGAATAAGCTTAAGTAGCTACACTGTGAGCCCAGATAAAAGGGTAGTTTCTTTAAAGAGATAATTGACAGGTACACTATGGACACTTATGCCTTTCTTGCTTTTAATATAAAGAAGAGCATACTCCTACTTTTACTACTAGATAAGATTTTGATACCAGTCAATGTTAGTCTAACTGTGAGATTATGCAATTATGTAAACTTTGGATGTTTAAAAGTAGCACTTCATATAAGTGCACTGCAATAAGCACACTATAAACTTGTATATTTGTTTCCAACTCTAATGCATTAACTATAACTAAGCAGATACATTCCATTGTATTATTCCCACTTAAAAAATTAGGGAATAGTATCATAGTTCCTAAACTATGAATTCAGATTTTTTTAAAGTCAAGTATAATGTTTTCCAAATGAAAGAAAGTTCTATACTCAAGCGAGTGTTAGAATGATATATCGTAGTATTTGGGGGTTACTTCATTGTATACCTCTGCTTTCCAATATTTTTATTATTCACACTACTTTCTCTTATCTGAAAAGCAAAGAAATGATCAGTTCTTACAGGGAAAAATCTATGGAGCTATTGACCAGTGTCAGTTGTCCCCTAACTCCACTTTGTGAACATACGAAGTAAAATTATTGTTAATACAGCATTCCAAGCTTACATTGTATTGTAGAGTCTGCAGGGACATCAAAGCTAGTGAATCAAAAGCCGATAGGTCAAAACCTACTAAATCCCACTCATCCAATTCCCAAGAACTAAGGGAACCAGATCTGTGTTAATTTCAAATATCAGAGGAAATCCTCATGAGCAATGAGTTCTCCATCACTGGAGATTTTCAAACAAAGGACGTATGTGTTAAAGAACTCTGCCTTGGTCAGAAAAAGCTGGATTAGAATGTTCCTTGTAATTCCATGATTCTAATTTTACTTTATATTTAATTAAAGCAAGTCACCAACTGCTCCAGCTTCTTTTTAACATTAGGGTCATGGGGCTGCTCACAGTGTAGGAAAGCATTAGCAATCCATCCACACATCTGTAGGAAGGACAGAGGGCAAATTTTCATCACTTGCAAGGATGAGGATGATTCTGTCTTCTAGAAAGAAAGCTGGAGTCAGATGATCATAACTTATTAAATCAGGAAAATGTTTCTAAACCTGATGTTTTAAATTTAAAATCTGATGGTGAATTTTTGTAAGATCAAAGCAGCATAAAATAGCATTTATCTAGACAAAAAACACATAATTTTAAATTAACAAAGCTATAAAGATGAAATATAAACTCTAATAATTCAATTATTAACATGTTCACATAGGCTGTCAAGCCACAGAAAATTCATTGTTCCAATATTCTCTTGCCTATGTCAATTTGGCTCTTTCCTAATGTACCAGGACGTATGTCAAAATTATCTAGCCACGTTGACAGGGAATTCTAGGAATTGCCACTTCAACAATTTCATGATACTATGCTGTAGAAAATTGGTTTGCACCATTAATAATCTATTTTCTGCCAAATAGTAAGTTTCTTCTCACGAGTTACTATTCCTACATTATATTCTCTTACATATCTAATCTTTAACCACCTTAACAACAAATTATACCCATGCAAAATATTTAAACTATTGTTAGATACATCTTGCATAAGACCAATGGGAAATAAAGGAATCAAGTATCAACTAATGTAAATGAATTCAGCCATGTACTGTACATGGTTTGTACTGGATTTTTTTATTTAGAAAAACCAATATATGATTTTTTATTCTCAAATAGCAGCACAAATTAAAAAAATTCTTAGTAAAATGAAAAGATAGCTGAGCATGATTTCAGAATAAACTGGTTAATCTGTCAAAAAAAATTCTTCACGTTTATAAATTTTAGTGCTTATGAAGGGCACTCATAACATTTAGATACTGTGATCAGAGTCAGGTACTTTATAGTTTTAGACTTTTACCGCCTTATTTCTTCAATTTTAGACACATTATGTCTAAAAGTTTACACACATAAAATTATTTTTCTCGCACCCAACAGCATTTTTATAGTTATATCCAAAACATGTATTTTCATCAGATGCAACTTTTTTTTCCAAATGAAGAAAAACATGTTTTTGTATTCATGTGAGTGACCACCAACAATAATGAATCTGATTATTTTTCCGGATGAAATAATCCAGTTTAATGAAAATGTTTCATTCAGCATTTATATTGTCCAGCCGGTGATCAGAAATCCCAATTACTAATACAAGGAAGGATTCATTGTTTGGCTTGTCTGAAGCTTGAAAATACAAGTTTGTACTATTATATAAGATTCAAATCCATGAACTATCAAAACATGGCACTTTCAGTAACTGCCCCTAGCGTAATGGAAAAAATGTAAGCAGTGAAAGAAATTATTTGTATTAAGATTTTTGTATAAACTTAATTTGCATTCCCATAGTCAAAATCAGTTTCAAAACATAAGCAGCCTTAAAGATCAAAGCATTAATTTATCATGAAATTCTTATAAAATAAGAACTGAAAGGAGCCTTTTAAACCACTGAGGCTGTTTTTGCTCAGTGCAGAAACCCAATTTAAAGCATACACAATAAATGGCTATACAGCTTCTCTTGAACCTATCTAATATAGGAGAATTCCCCATTTTCTTTGAAAACTAGTTCTATTTCTAAACTACTTTTATTGTGAAGAAAAAGCATCAATATGGTGCCCTTTTACATACCTTGAATTGTATACACTTGAATATACTGTTGAAGTTTTCTTTTCTCAAGAAAAAATATACTCCATTTTCTTAAGTCCCTCCTCATAAAATAGAGTTACCAGACCTTTATTATTCATGTTGGTCTTCCCTGAACTTTTAAAAATCTTTCTTAAAATGAATATTCAGAACACCTGAGGTAGGGTTTGGCTAATGCAAACATGTTACAACTATAACTATCTGTAATTTGAAATATAATTATCTTGTTATGCCAAATAGGACAGCAGGTTTTTTGTTTAGAACTATACTTTTAATCAAAATAGTTTGAATACAGTGTATTATATATCTTTCAAAAGATGCTTTGGCTATCTAAGAACTACATAAAACTGGGTATATTAAAACTACAAGCAAAAAGGCGCTTGAATTGATTCCACATGTATGTAGGATTAATCCTATTTGAATGAATGTCTTGGAACACATTTAAGCAAATTGCTGGTTACTTATAATCTTCTGATATATTCATGTTTAAATGTCTGGTTGGGAACAAAGCACAGTGTGCATATGTAATATTAAAAAGTTACTCACAGTCCCACTGGAGTCTAATGAAAACTTTTGTCAAAATTTTACTCCTCAGCAAACTAAAGATTCTTCTAAGAGCGAATAATCACCACAACCCTGGATTCAAGTCACTCATTTGTTGCTCTTCCACAGCAAATTATTTGCACACTACTTTTCAAAGTTTGAGGGAGAAATCACAGCACTGTAAAACACAAAAGAAGCTATGTTCAGTCTACAGTACTGGACATGCCTATCTCTGTGGGAAAGGGAAATGTCTAAGCATTCTGTTAAAAATGGTTCCTTTGGCTACTATGAGGGCTATACAGTACAACCTCCAAACATATTTTCATTTTATATATATTATAATTATTGATAATCTAAATCCTTTATAGGATTCATACATATCAAAGTAAAGATTTAAAAATTTAATCTACCCATTTGCAGCCTAGACAAAATAATCATAGTGATTTCATATTTTTAAGCCCACAACTATTGCAACTATTTCCAGTTCCATGCATCAACTACTAAAGTATTTCATATTTCAATCCAAGCAAGAAAGGCACAGGAAAACAATGTGGCTTAGCATAGTTTTATGTTATTACTTGGCAAAATTATATTGAAACATAAAGATGCCCATGTATTAAAAGAAAAATGACAACATTCCAGATAGGTCAGACAAAGCTCAGGTGCATTAATAAATCAATCGAGTGTTTTCACAAGATAAGAGGCAAGGCTTTTTTCCACTGCTACAGAAACTCATACCATTTCATGAAAAGAATTATAATTTAATCTAAATGATGTTCAAAGAATCATAAATAAGCTGTTTTGTCATAACATGGTTTCAACCACAAAAGTTAAATTTAAAATGTTAAGAAGTGCATCTCTATACAAAGATACCCCACAATATGGAGAAGGGCAATAAAACAAGGATTTTTATATTGTGAGAAAGCACTTTCTCACAATATATTGTTTCAATACAATATTATTTCAATCCTGTTGGAGATTGAGAAATAATCTACTACATAACTGGGAACAGTAGGTTTTGGTACTCCTGCAGAAGTCAAATGAAAATCGCAAGGAGTTTCTTACAACGAACAGGCACAATACTGTCATGCTACAACTGCTATTTAGAAAGTCAAAATGAAACAATTACTTAAAAAGGATTCAAATTTTTGTAATTTGTCTTTTATAACAAAGCAGTTTGATTTATATTTTTCTTAGCACCTACAATGTTTTTTGCTTTCATTGTGACTATTTAGACTTATTTTGCAGAAATGAAAAACACAGGATTTGACATGAATTTAATAATCAATACTTTATGAAGTTTTCTGACATAGAACATCCTTTTAAAAAGAGAAGTGAATTGCTTAAGAATTACTAAGCTTCTTCTAATGTTAACATTAGACATAAGATTAGATGTTTTTGCTACTTTCCTGAAAACATAATGGAATATTTCCTTATCCCCAGATTTTTATCATTACTAAATACTTGGTCCCTTGTTTCTTTCTTTAAATTTTATAAAGTTTGGTCTGCCAAAATATTCAGAAAAGTAAAACTAGTTAGTGGTAAGGTAGGCCTTATAGTTAAGGTGTTTTTCCCCCTTGAAACTAAATTATTGAAGCTTATACACTAAACTTGCTGAGTATTAACTTTTAATACAACAGCAGCTCCCTCTACAGTTTTAAGATTGTCTGTAAAGCTTAACAGCGCAAGTTCATATTGTCAAGACAATACAGGTATGCTATATTCTACTATCTACTATTTTACTCCTATCTTCTTCAATGGCTCCACAGATGAACTCTATCATTCAACTTTTTGGCATGTTCAATTGAATAGGTAGGAGTATAGTCACACTGCAGACTAAATTACACAAGATTTTAATTAAGAACATATTGAGCTCCTTAGGCAACCTAATAAAATGTTTTTATAAGACGACCTGTGTCTATCTTTTTGGATGGCAGAGTTCTAAATATTCAAAATATAATATGAACAGGATTTCATGATCATCTTCGGTAGTTGGTTTGGTAAAATATATAAAAAAATCTTACGTTTGCAAGTCCTTTTTAGATTCAAGACTCCTGTAATAATTGTTTATGTAAATATATATCTCTAAATAAGCAATCCCCACAGCCGTTTCTCAAATACAGGAAGTGAATTTCTTCAATGTATTGTAAATGTAAATGTTAAAATCTACTTTTTAATAAAATCTATATTAGTATGTTAGGAAAGGTGTTCAAATGGTCCTGAATAGATATATTATAACTACCATCACTAACATTAACATGCTATAAGATTGGAAAAAGAAAAAGAGGAAAAACAAGAAAAGCTACAACCCTAAAACAGTTATATAACTATAGTCATAATCAACTTTAAATTCTTGCTACTTTGTACAACTAGAGTCTAGCAATATTAAATTTTTCACCAGTAAGATATAATAGTACTGGAAGGCTAAGAAAGAACATTATATACTCTATAAATCACTTAAAGAGGGCTGTAAAGAACTGTGAAGAGGTATATACCGGTAAGTGTAAGTGCTATTGCTATTATGAAATTATAATAAGTTGATACAGTTAGGCCTACTTTTGTAGATTTGCTTATAGCTTATATGACAAGAATACTATGTGACTGCTATATTATATAGAAATAGTATATCTTTTCTTTCCTCATCAACTTCAAAGTTCAACTAACACTTGTTAATCATCAAAGGTAGAGAAAATATTTATTCATATGCTGTACTTTAAGAAATAGCAGAGACTCAAAATGTTGTTAGAAAATTATCTGAAATTGTTTCTTATACATAGCTTATATATAACAAGGGACACACAGTATACCAGCTTGTATTTAAATGTATCCTCAGTAGACCTTTATGTCACTTTGAATAAACCTGAGAAGTGACAGCTAAAAGTTATAATGGAAGGAGCTGAATTTTAAAAATATACATTAGCTTTAAAAAAAACAAGGATTAATTCAACAACAATTAATCAAATATTGAGATTTTAGGGATTAAAAAAAAGTTCCTTCAGTTATCAATATCAATACCTTTTTTTGTCAACAGTTCTTTAGAACTGTTAAAACCTTTTTAATGGTTTGATATATTATCAAGAATGGTTACCACTTCTGGAATGCAAAAAATCCTGACATTCAGTAGATGACATCAAAGTGACATGAAAAAGCATGACTGTTTGGAGCCAACTAATGCTCATCCATATTTCTGCAACCAGTTATGATATATCTAACTAGTCAAAGCAATTTTGCACAATTTTGTGTTTGTACTTTTGAAGAAAAATACAGCTTTTCAAAGTGCAGTAAAATTACACTGCATTATGCATTATTCAGTTTCAATTAGTACTTAGGTATATATATATGAAAACAGAACTATCTATAGATATTTATGGAATTATGGAATTATTTACCCATATATTTATTTAAGCACTTCATATCATGCTTCAAATCAGTTTATCTTCGAACTACCTGGTTTAGTGGGATCCTTGGTGCTCTTTGAACTTTGGTTGTTTGCTTGCAGACCTTTCATTACCCACTAATATATTGATGTTACCTAATTGGGCAATGAAAAATGTGCCAGCAAACGACCAACCAAATTCAGAAATCCCCAAGGTCTCCACAGGGTTACAGTTATTTTCTTCTATTGGTAATAGAAAATCGTTGCTCAGGTATTACAGGTTTTATACCGCCATTCGTAACACACCACACAGCGACAAAAACGGGGCAGGGAAACCGCCAGGAGCAACTTTCATAGATTACGGTTGCATAAATAGGAACTACTGCCGCCTACCTGTCTGCTTGAGAAGTCAGGGGAGGAGGAGGAGGAGGAAAGGTGCCTTTCTGTAAAAACGGCGGCGGTCGGTCGGTCTCGAAAGCAACTTGATCGGCCGACTCTAAAGAGGTCGTTGAACTCGGCCCTTGCCGTTTTCGGAGACAGCCAGATCAGGCCGGCTAGCAACAGTGCTGAAAGCACATTGGTTCTGACCTCACCCAGGGGGGCAGTTGACCTGCAGCGATCCCTCACACACGTGGACCCTTCCTACAGCTCTCCCCTCCCCGGCCTTCGCTGCAGCAGCACCCCCCCACCCCCACCCCGGGTCCCCCTAGCGAGGGCTGCCCGCCCAGAGCCTCTTCTGCCTACGCTCCCCGGGCCCCCCGCGCTCCAAACGCCGCGGCTTGGGCTGGTCTCGGAAAGGGTCGTTTCGCAGGCAGCCAGAGCTTGGCTTCCCGTCAGCCACGCCGGCGAAGGAGCCGGGCAGGGACCGACAGGGCTCGCAAGGGGGCGACAAGGCAAATCCTTCCGGCAGACACCCGCACACAAAGGAGCCGAATGGACCGATGGCCGGCGGCGAAGGAGGGAAGGAAGGAAAGAAAGAAAGAAAGGGCGAGCGGGACTGGGAGCGGCAGCCCTGACTGAGGAAGAGAGGGAGCCGCGG
>JANHFT010003586.1:15600-26000 GCA_032467955.1 Pseudoxenodon macrops | reverse complement strand
GGGCAGGGTGTATCCCCGACTTCTTTCGTTCTCCTCCAGGCCACCCGCCATACGCCGCAGCCTTCCAGAAGCCGGCTCTCTCACCTCATCCTCCCTCTCGCTGCGGAAGCACAAGCATGCCGCCCGCTTCTTGAAACCCTCCCGGTCGTAGGTCCGCGTCTGGTTTGGCTTGAATTTCATCATAGAGGCAGGAACGCCGCCGCCGCCTCCTACTCCAGCCCCCGGCACGCCCGCCCGTGTGGGAGGGAAGCGAACGATGAGGGAGGCCCCGGTGGCTCCCCTTCTCTCTTCGGTCCAACCCGAGGACCCCGGTGGGGCGAGAGAAGCCTTTTTCCTCGTCAGGAGGGAGCAAAGGGAGCGCTCCTCAGGGGGACAGAGCGCCGCGCACAGCTGTGGTAGTGGAGCTGGCGACCCGGCGGCCACCCAGGAACCCACGCCGCGCCATGGAGCCCCGCCGTCTGTTGTCTCCTACTGGCCGCTTCGGTCTCTCCTCAAGCACTGCAGCTGCGACCCGGCCCGAGCGCTCCCCTCCGGCCGCAGCTCCTCCCGCTTCACTCAGTCCCTGTCCTTCATCCGGTCCCCAGAAAGCGCCGCTTCTGCGGCGCTGTATCCACTATTTAACTGTAACGCACATTCCTCCACCCGCCCGCAACCTCCCGGCCTCTCGGACTCAATGCGCAGGCGCAGGACCCGCCTCTGAGGGGCGACACGAGGGAGGAAAGGGGCTGGATCGAGGTTGAATTAATTCAGGGGCGCTGAGGGAGGCGGGGAGGGGGCCGGGGAAAGGGCGTGGCTAACAGCCATCGCCCACCCGCTGTTGCTCGGCCGGCCTCAGGCCTCTTATTGTCGTTTGGCTGCGAAAGAGCGAGAACGACGCGAGTGAATAGAGGGCGTGGCTTTGTGGAAGTGGGGCCGCTACCGCTCTTTTCTCTCCGATTCCGGCTTTTCCTAATGAAAAGCTCTCCGGGCTCCGTTGCACTTTAAAGATCCATTATCCGCATCCACCAGGGTGGTTGTTCAGGATGGAAAAAACCGATATGGATAGCGCTACTGCGCCCGGAGCTAATACTGTATAAAACAATTTATTTCGTAATCTTAATGCGCGCTGTGGTTTCATCGCGCCTAATTCTCTGCCGCGTAAAAAGGTGAATGAATAGGAAGAAGTTGCTCTGCCAAAGCTGTTTTTTTGGGGGGGGGGCTAATTCCTGGCCTCATCTTTCGTTGGCTATATTTGCACAGCGTGGGTACCCCTGATTGTTTGCTGAAATAACCCCATTGCCTGGATTTGTACAACACAGCAACCAATTACATTTACACCAACCTTGAGAGAATCTGATCTATACAAACCTAACTCTGTTTATACTCAATGCTGCAAATTACCCCCAAATTGTGAAACAATTTTTAAACATCCTTTTGAGATCCATCAATTTTATAATTTGAATCTGGCCACGTGGGTTTTCAGCTTCTGGAATCTCCGATCTTTTGTGTTCCTGTAACTTGCTGCAATTTTCACCTGCAAACAGAATAGGTTGAAGGGAGGTGTAAGATGTTATGATTCAATAATATTTAGCATGCAAGGTTAGAAAAGAATGACTCTGTGCATTTATTTCCTCCTTTAAGGGAAATGACTCTTAATTAGATAAATTTTATACAGCATGGTCTTACACTGTTAGTGGATACATTGAAGTGATTATTAAATAAGAATTATTACTGATTACAAAATTTATTATTACACATTATTACTTGCTTATTACAACATAAAATGAAATCAAATAATATAATGATAAACAAAATACTGTGTTGGGAACTTTAGGAGACTTTTATGAAAGGTAAGATGATGGCCCTTGATCAAGATCTATTTATAGTTAATACTGGTTCCACCATGACCTTTTCCCAACTTGGAACAATGAAAAGCTTTTGTATTCAAAATGCTGCTGTGAATGCTGTGTTCCCCTTTGTTTTTTTGTTTTTTTATTAATGTACTGCAAAGGATCTAACACAGCAGGTATTTGGAAAGGAAGTCAGTTCTAAGTTGAGCAGAATCATCGGTATGCTTCTTTCACAGACACAAAAGCTGTCATGTGTTTTTTGGATTAACATATGGACTTAGACATTGTTAATTTATAGTATGCATGCAAACCCAGCCAATGTTTTTTCAGTAAACCTTTGATAACAAATCATTATACACTTTGTTGGACACCTGTCAGTGGCTGGGTTCACTCAGCACAGTAGATAAAATTATAGTTGGTTACCTTGTAGATCATTTTGTGCTATGAATTCAAACAGAGGGGTTAATTCATTAAGCCACCAGCTAGTATGTGGTGGGAATATAGTCAGTCTCAACTACTTAAAAAAGCAAACCCTAAAGGGTATCTAGTTTTGGAAATTTAACTTAAGTCTATGTACAGAAACATACTTGGTTAAAAATATAGTGCAGAAAACATCAAGGACAGAATCCACCTGTATGATCAGCTACCTATACTACCTATATTTGTAGTTTAGAAATTGTCTTTTAGCCTACCTTTTCTTAGAACAATAGATGTCCTGCATGGGGTTTCCCTTCATTTGTCTTACAAAAACAAGTTGCTGTGTAGGATAGGCTGCTAAATATGGATACATATTTCTAAGCAACAATATGGTATTTAGTTTTGCTTTGGTTACTGTACGAACACAACCTAATTCCATATATCATGGTTTATGCTGTGCATGAACCAATTTGTTATCTCATACAAAGTCAACCACTGAGTTTCAAGGTTCAGTAGGGACTTAAATCTGCATCTCTCCAGTCATAGTCCAAACTCTTAATTACTTCCTATTGAGCTCATTCTCTGAGAAAGAAATTACCGTAGTCTTTTACTAGAAGAATAATTGACAGCAAGATACCTAAGACTACCTTCATTGCTGCAATAAATGGCTTTCATATATGTGCAATAAAAATCTAACTACATTACATTCCTGTTAAGCTTGAGATATTTACATGATTATAGGAAGCTAATTATGAATCAAAACCTGAATGTATTTTAATGCATCATAGGACACCCCTAACATTACAAAATCTTTAATAGGTAATTTATAATTTAGCACAATCATCATTAAAAAGAGATAGCAGTCAAAATTGTATAGGGTAAACTATACAATGCAAACTCTTAGATATATTATTACTAATTATTTGCATCATGATTCTGTACTTGGAATACTTAATCTGTAAAACTATTGCTGTATTTTATAAAATATTTATGTAATAGCTTTGGAAGATAAGGAATGTTCTGTTCAAATCTGTTTAAGCCTAGCAATATTTTAGAACCTCTTTGCTGGAACATCTGTTTGGTCCAACGTTCTATTCCTTTTGGGGCTAATCCAATGCCCACAAGTAGGATATGGATGTCATCACAACTTTCTGCCTTGTTCTACCACAGTTTGAGGTAATTCATAGCTATTATGCTTAATGTATATTGGTAATTGCATCTGGATAGCCATCTATGAATTTCACTTTCTCAAACTGAAGCAACCTTTAAGCAACTACAATATTTTTGTGCCAATTAATATGTGTGTAAACAACATGGGATGCAGTGTTGTCCAGCAAAGCCTACCGATGGGCATTCATGATGTTTCTTCTTGTAGCTTGTAAAAAATCTTTGTACATCTCCCAGATGAATAATCTCAATGAATGTAGTGTAATTAGATGGTTATGGAAAGCATCCCAGGCTTCCATTCCTAAGCACCTGATTTAAATAAACAAAACAAAATCAGATGTCATGCCGTGTAAATATTCTTTTGGATCCGGGTACTGCATCCAAGTAGTCAAAAAATTTCCTTAAGCAGACAGCATGACATGACGTGACATGGCTGGAAGTTACATGATTGAACAGTAATTTGGAATTAGGATGTACAAAAGGTTCACCCAAAGTTCATGTGGAAAAGAGTAATACATGAACAAGAATGTTTACGTTATGAATTCTAGTAATAATTCACAAAAAATACTGGGTGCAGGCCCAATATTTAAAAGCAATAGAATCTAGTATGAAATAATGATATAATGAAGGTTCAAAAGCCTTCCTAGTCAAACAAACGTTTAAACCTTTCAAGCTTTAGTTAAGACTGCAGGTGAAGCAACATTTATTCAAGGGTTACTATGAGGCCTTTGTCTCTGTCCTGTGTCTAAAAGATACATAGTTTAAATATTTATGGATGAGTGTCTGTTTTTAAAAGGGTTCATTACAGTAATGCAGTCATGTAAAGAAATCCAGCATTTGACATTTTGTTTTGGAATTTAATTGCTGCATCATAAGTGGAACATTAAATATGTGTACATTTACACATATTTCATACATTTATTGTTCACTTGCTATGGCAGAGGTTATCTGTGCTTTAATATTTCCATGATCTATTCTGGTTAAAAGTAGAACAGGAAACAGTCAAGATGAAATAATATTTGTTTGCTATGATTCTTGTTTTTTTGTTTGCTATGATTTGCTAAGATTTATCCTATTTGTTTGTATACTACGTCATGAAAAGCTGCAATCAACTTACATTTATTAAAAACAATAAAATATAATAAAAATATGTGGGTTTCTTCATTAGTTATTCCAAATATTCCAAAACGTCCAATACATTTCTAAGATTATCCTTTAACTGCCTTTTAGATAAATATAGAATAGAATAAAATAGAATTCTTTATTGGCCAAGTGTGATTGGATACACAAGGAATTGTCTTTGGTGCATATGCTCTCAGTGTACATAAAAAGACAAGATATATTCGTCAAGAATCATAAGGTACAACACTTAATGATAGCCATGGGGTACAAATAAGCAATCAGGAAACAATATCAATAAAAATCGTAAGGATACAATCAACAAGTTACAGTCCTGCAGTCATAAGTAGGAGGAAGTGGGTGATAGGAACGATGAGAAGACTAATAGTAATAGTAATGTAGTCTTAGTAAATAGTTTGACAGCGGTGAGAGAATTATTTATTTAGCAGAATGATGGTGTTTGGGGAAAAACTGTTCTTGTGTCTAGTTGCCTTGGTGTGCAGTTCTCTATAGCAGGGTTCCCCAACCTTTCAGACCTCAGAGACCACTATTTTATAATTTTAAATCCCACTGACCAGTAATATGATCTGCGTAATTACCAGCTGGGTGGGCGTGGGTAGGTAGTCATGTGACTGGGTGGGTGTGGCCAACTCAATGTCAATCATGTTGAGGGGCGCCTTGCGGGACTCGCCCCTCCCCTTCCACCCACTTCTTGCCTGCCTGCCCAGGCTCCTTAGGGCCCCAACAGGAAGCAGTTGTTGGAGCTAAACAGCCACCATGAGAAAGAGTTGGCAAAACAGCTCAGTTCAAATTGGATCTGGCTGAGAACGAGGCTCAGCTGAAGCACCTCGCTGAAGACTATGAGCAAAGGTTTTTCCAAGCAGAGGGAAGACCTGTGGGAGTGCAAGGCCAGGTACAGGCACCTGGAGGCTCAGCGGCCTGAGATGGTCAGCCAGTTCCAGGCCATGATGCAGTCCCACTGGAACAAGGCCCTTTGCTTCTTCGCCACCAGCGGCGCTTCCCTCCAGCCTTCGCCCCACACCAGGAGACAGAAGCAGACCTCAAGTCACAATTTCTGCCCCCCTATGACCCACACAAAAACACCCCAAAGGGGGAAACTCTCTGCAGCAACACAAACATTCATTGCAGGGACCTGTCCCAGGGACTGTAGTTTGAGGACCCCTGATTTAGTGCAATACAAAAAATGCAAAAAAAATTCTGCGGACCACCAAAATTTTCTCACAGACCATCAGTGGTCCATGGACCACCAGTTGGTGGTCGCTGTTCTAGTCCCTTCTAAGTCAAGCAGGAAACTGTATACCATTTCAGACAAATGGCTGTCCAATCATTCCTTAAAAACCTCCAGTGATGGGGTACCATCATTTTTATTTTATTATTTTATTTTTTATTATGAACATTGCTTTTTCAGAAAATGAACATGCATGGGGACACAGCCTTAATCAATATCCAGAATGTAATTGGAGATGTAAATGAGGAAAGAACCTAATGAGACCTGTATTGTAATAACCATTGTGCTACCAAAGATAATTTGTAAATTGGAAAAATTGGTAAAGAATGCAAAAGCACTTTTGACCAATTCCTCTTTTTTAGGATTTGGGGGAGGGGTTGGTTGTTTTTTTAAGGAATTTGAAAAGGAAAGTCAAATTCCTCCAGAAAGTTGTGGAGCTATCCATATGAACAATGCCATCTACATCCCCCCCAAAAAAACTCTTAAGCTCCCCAAATGGCAAATTTGAACCCTCAATGATTTCATCTCATGCATCATCAGCATGCATAGAACCTGTCTTGCACAAATCATCTGATTTTGAAAAACAACAGTAACTGACCCACATGTTCCTGTGAAATTGCAAAACTTAACAGCAATTTCCCTTTGAGTGATCAGTCAATTACCCTTAATCAGTTCATCAGCCTTTCCCATTTGAAACTCAGTTGCTGTCACAGATCATCCATCAGTCTTGATCACACAAATCAGCTCTTTCTGGTTCACCATTTTTACATGTTTTGGTCCAGTGACTCACAGTACTGATGTCAACACAGTCATCACCGTAAATAATCTGCATTCAGCAGTGAATTTCAAGGGACTCTTATCAGCAATCAAAAATTCAATTACTCAAGTACTCACTGCAGGTTTCTGTTTCACAAACAACAATAATACAACCTTTTCTCACAGCAACTTCCTGCCAACTGAAGTGAAAGAACAGATAAAACTAAAGAACATGTCAGAGCTTCAAGCACATCAGTGCTGCCATTGGTTGTTGACTTACAACAGTGGAGACATTACTTTACATTCAAGCCTTTGTAGCTTTGACCCAGAGCTATTGCTATCTAAGAACAGACAAGGAGGTAATTAAGGAGAGAAAACAGGAAGACTCTTTAAAAATGGTAGTAAGGCCCAAATAAAGAAAACAAACTACCGTATATACACTGAGTCAGTATGGCATTCAGAAATGGATCTTGGAAAACAAATGAATCCATAATTTAAAGAAGCATGTTTAAATACATCAAATGCAGGAAAGTAGCTAGGGGAGTTAATGTGATAGCTAAACTGTTGGATTAGAAATTGGGAGGCCAAGAATTTTAATTTTCCCTTAATCACAGAAGCTGGTTGAATGAATTTGGACCAGATACTCTCTCAGCACAATCTACCTAACAGGGTTGTTGTTGAGGGAAAAGTAGGAGGAAGAAGCATTATGTACTCATCTCTGGGTCATACCAAATAAAGACAACATACACATTTAATTAATAAATATTGAATATCAAGACAGCTAAAAGAATAATAATGAAGGATCAGGAAGCTGAACAGGTATATTTGTAATAATAACCCACCACACACTGTTATGCAGACCCAATGGGTTCCATTTGCTTTGTTTTGGCAACCAGTGAGAAGCTGAGTGCTATTCTAGAAAGCTTGGTTTTCCAGTAGATTACATGCTACTGGGTGTGACTGGAGTTGTGCATTTCTAGTTTCCCACTATGAAGGAGCATTGAGCTTTCCATTAGTGAATATATACATAGTAAAGTCTGAAATGTCTAGTTCCAGAGCATCTTTGGAGTGGTCTTTTTTTTATAAAGAGTGGGGGTGGATTTGGTCTCTAAAAGAAGACAGTGGCCAAAACACATTGTAGCTTACCCACATTTTGGGGGCTTTCCACTTTCTTTTGGGCATAGTTTATTAATCGGATTCGAACCACTGGAGAAATTAGCATTTTTATCTCTACAATTAACTTCCTGAGTGTACTTGTTTTGTTTCTGTCCTTTTTGAGTATAAACAGACAGATTGTTCGGTTTTCACCCATGCGGTAGATAGAAAGAAACTTTCGGGGATCTTCGTTACAATTACTTTTATGTGAACGTTGTATCAAATCTGCTTGGATTTGGTTAGAATTTTAGCTTGAAGTTAAATAACTGTTGAGGTGAAGGAAACTTCTTAACAGGATTATAATGGTGAAAACGGTTATATACATACTACTAAATACTAAATTTAAAAGGTATTTTATTGCCAAATTATGCATTTCATTTGGATATTTTGGAATACATGCTTTGTATTCTTTAAATTTATTAATCCTCCCTATAGGCACCGTAGACTAGAAAAGTAGGAATGTATTTCATCACATGGACTTTTGGGATTTCCCCAGACTGATGAGTCCTCAACTCTGTAGCATTTTTAGCTCTTGACACTTTGCTAGTCACATGTCTAACATGTCTCTCCATCTCACTCACAGGTTAAACTGTCTGCAGGATGCCCTGCATCGCATCAATTGTTGCATATTGATGTAGAATTCGTCTGTTTATTGCCCTTCCAGAATGTGGTTTGTTTGTTTATGTGCAGGCCTTTTGACATGAAATCTTTCATCCACTGAGGTATCCTGCAACTTATCAGCATGTATTTCTTGTCATCTTTTCCTCCTCAAGTTAATAGACCTTCTATTTTAGGAATAATGATGTTGCTATACAGTGTCAGGGTATAGGAAATAAGTGTATTAAGTAGTTAATGATTGAGGATGGTACTGTAGTCCAGGGACAAGAAAGGAAAAGGTTTGTGATTTCTTTCAGCTCATTGCCCTGACACTCAAGGGACCTTGAGGCCAGCTGCTACTGTTCCAGGCACAGCTGTGCTACAGACTTCATCTGTAATAATATTCTCATCATAAAGTAATAGAGCATTAAAGAGTAATTTTACTCACAGATACCCATATCAGTTTGGTTTCCTATCATTTACAAATAAGAGTTCTTTAAGATCACAAATAGTAGCAGGTATTTCTTTTCACACAGTTTAGTGGTATAAAATATAATTCTCTACCAGATAGTAGAGCTTCTTGTAAGTAGCTTCATCTTCAGTTGCTAACAGATTTGTCTGCTGCTGCATTTGCCATTGCAACTCAAAGAATGATTGCTCACTTGCATCAGTTCACCCTATTTTCCACAAAATGTCACCTTTGATCAGATCTCCTGTTAATTATTAACATAATTTAAAGCACATTAGTAAAGTACACAGGTACATTATGATAGCTATACTTTCTCACTTAATGTATCCAGGCTCTTAACATTGACAAGCAGCCAACTTTCACCAAGAATATACTGTAGATACTTCTTTGTTTGCTGAAAGTCATTCAATTTAAGTCAATTCTTACATTGTTTTCTTGGACATAAACTGAACCACTTTATGCTCATAAAGGTAATTCCACAATTATTTATTAGACACCCTTTTCAGCTTTATCTGTATTTGGTGAGCTGGAGGCTACATTAAACAACAAAAATTTCCTTGATTAAATTGAAGTTACATTTCATTCAAAATAAATTAATGAAATACAGTTAGCATATTTACTCCCATGTGTTTCATTATTTCACTATTCTTTGCAACATAAAACATTTTGCAACAACTTGTATATGAGACTAGGGACTATTTTAAAGGTTGAACAGAAATGCAGCCACAGATACTCACATATACAGTACTACAGATGGCAATAACCAATTTAAAAAACCCATTGTTTTTGAGTATGCATACATAATAGTAACTTATTTGAAATAAAGAGTTATGAAAATGGAACCTCAAAAGAAAATATTTCAGAAACTTCTACAGAAAAATGTAAATCTGTACTGCATATTAACACATTCCATTTTCAATTGCACATAATTTAGAAGCTTAAGAAATATTGATTCATGGAAAAGTAAAAGCTAATAAATTACCTGAACAAAATAAAATTTAAAAATGACAGAATCAGGCAAGACAGCAGACATTTTTTATTGGAGCAGATGCATTTTAAAAAGGGATTCTGTATCAAAATGAATGAAGAGGTTCCAATAATTCACAAATTTCTAATGTTATCTGAAAAATATTTTGGGGGATAAATAATTGGAAAATATGTAATCCCCAGAGGGAACTTTGCTATAATAATATGAAAATCTGCTGCTATTAATGATTTATAATCCGACTAGGTCAATTATTTTGGAAGCTGCATCAAATTCTCCAGCTGTTGTTTCATCTACCACTAAAACATGAAAATCTGAGCTGCGTTTATGGTCCCTAGCAGTGATTTCAAAACCTGATATAATAAGGAATCAGCTAGGAAGTAAACACTTAAGTACAGTTTTCCAAGGCAGTACATACAAGGCAGGGGTGAAATCTAAAAAATTTCCCTACCGGTTCTGTGGGTGTGGCTTATTTTGTGGTTGTGGCTTGGAGGTCAGGTGACTGGGTGGATGTGCTTTTACACTTTACACAGAACACAAAAGACTTTTACACTTTTACACAACACAAAACAACACAACTAAGACACCATGCAAAAGCAGCTGTACTGACTCACACACAATGCAAAAGCACACAAAATGGCACCAGCAACAGATTTA